>BNCP01000068.1:0-155000 GCA_019650235.1 Volvox reticuliferus | reverse complement strand
GGATGGATGGATGGATGGATGGATGGATGGATGGATGGATGGATGGATGGATGGATGGATGGATGGATGGATGGATGGATGGATGGATGGATGGATGGATGGATGGATGGATGGATGGATGGATGGATGGATGGATGGATGGATGGATGGATGGATGGATGGATGGATGGATGGATGGATGGATGGATGGATGGATGGATGGATGGATGGATGGATGGATGGATGGATGGATGGATGGATGGATGGATGGATGGATGGAAAGGAAAATGCATGCCATATATAGAGGCAGGACTGGCATGCTCCTCAAACTGCTGACAAAATACTAGGTGTAGCTAGGGACGTATTCGACAAAAGCTCTCAGCCGATGTTATGTAGACATTCTGCATGAACAATACACTGACGTAAGACGAAAGTTGAAGCGACAAAGGTGAAAGTTCCAAAGATAGACCCTTAAGATGCAACGAATTTGAAAAGACAGGTTAAATATGGATTGCACCATATATAAATAGTTTGGTTCTGTCTTCCAGCTCGGCTGAGTAGGAGTGTCTTTTTCTGTCGGCGTCTCTCCTCTGAGGGAATCTGTGTGTATTTGCGAGGTTCTTGCCAGGTCAGAGTCGTGGCGGAGGAGAGTGGTTCCCGTCTTTTGAGCAGCTAGTTGTCCCCTTTTCTTGGGGTCCTTCTGTGTTGTCTTGATGCAGCTCTGTGCTCTGTTAATGACCAGGCTAGAGCTTCTTAGTTTTGTTTACTCTTGCTGGCCTGAGTGAGAGGGGAAGCACGTGTCAGGACAAAGAGACAAAGTCACGTGCCCCTCCCCTGCGCTTGGAGGGTGGGTCGCCCATATTTATAAATGGCATTAAGGGTAACACCCCAAATATTAAGGGATGCACTAAATGTAAACAAAATATGGATAAGATATATACACCCTAGTTATTAGCGGGCACAATTAAATGCATTATTTATGCCTAGCAAATATCATTGCTTTAGTATGCTTAAGTTCAAAGGAAAAACCAACTAACGGTGCGCTGACACCAGAGAGAACATCCTAAAGAAGCATAAATAATTTATTACCAAAGTAGAAGGAATAATATTTCTTAGGATTTAGCTTATAATTCCCAAGAAACGGTATAAAAGATTAAGGAGCATGACAAACGTGAAGCTTAGCTGTGACTGCTGCTAGCTGCGTGCTGCTGCATGCATGTGCAAGCCTCTAAATATCTTCTGTAATTGGATAGCTCTGTATCATCATGTCCTTTGCACAAATGGGGCTCGCGCTTCTGATGACATTAGCGAGCCCGGTACCTTCGTCATCAACATGTCGATACTGCATACACCATGTATATATGGTGATATCGTTCGTACCGTATTGTGCATTCATGCAAACGTGCACGCAGGTGGTCTTCTGGCCCACTGGGCTTACCGGAGTCCAGCCACAAGCCGCGGAGTACCATGTCTGCATGCGCTGGTATCAAGCAGGAGCATTGAACGTTACCCTGACAGTCTCTCTGGGCCCTACACCTGTCAAGACAGTGACAACCTATCTTACAAGCGACAGCCCCTTCAGCAAGCGCTGTAACCCCAGCGCCAACGGCTACGTCGGCAGCTACGTCTATACGGACAACAGCAGCAGCGCCAACAACGACGGTGATGAAGCAGCCAGCAGTGACAGAGGGACAAGCGACGGCAGCGCCTCCATCTTAAATTGACTGAGCAACAGCAGGTAACTGCTGGGTGACCGTCCACCGCCGCGGCGGTCAATCAGCTGCTCGACAAATCTATTACCAGTAGCGCGTAGCCCAATAATGAACTCCAATGCCGTTAAAGTCCAACGACGTGCGTGGTGGCGGCAGCTCTACTAAAGATTATGCTGTACATGGCACGAGCACAGCTCACGCACAGCAACTGATGAGTCGTCGGGGTCGGCTGCCACCACCATGGCAGTAGCAATGGTGCAGCAGCAAGCAAGCTTGATGATGGCTGTGGCCGCAGCCACAGCCATCATCAGGAATCATACATAATACATAATTCTGATACCTCAGAGAGTGAAATTATTACAGGCAATCACGCAATTAGTTTGTTAGCGGGCTGTAACGTTTTTCTCCGTCTAGCGAATATTTGAGGGGTGTTACACTGTGGGCGACTCGCCCTGTAAGGACGAGCACCGGGGGTCCTGACCGGACCGAGCCACAGCGCAGAGGAGGGGCACGTGGCTTTGTCTGTCTGTCCTGCCACGTGCTCCCCCTCTCACTCGGACCAGCAAGAGCAAAGAAAAACTTTGTCTGTCTGTCCTGCCACGTGCTCCCCCTCTCATTCGGACCAGCACGAGCAAAGAAAAACTTTGTCTGTCTGTCCTGCCACGTGCTCCCCCTCTCACTCGGACCAGCAAGAGCAAAGAAAAACTTTGTCTGTCTGTCCTGCCACGTGCTCCCCCTCTCACTCGGACCAGCAAGAGCAAAGAAAAACTTTGTCTGTCTGTCCTGCCACGTGCTCCCCCTCTCATTCGGACCAGCACGAGCGAATATGTATATCAGCAGCCCACGTATGCCTTACTGGATTGTGGCGGTTAGTAGCCCGTGGTAGGTAAAAACAGCAGGAACAAAACTGCATTTATACGGATAGGATATTTATCATACACATATGTATGCATGCATGCATGCAGCGCGGCAAGCTCGCTTCTGGCGCAGCAGATGCCGCATGCATGATGCATATGCACGCAGCGCCATCCATATATACCTGGCTGGAAGTAATGGGAAGATGTAACCACTGCAATGCAACTAACCATCTGCAGTCATATAAGGCATTATATATGAAGCAGTGCAGGCACTGGTGCGTGCACGGTCGCTTACTTGTTGGTGTATATAAAAAATACAACACTATATACTGGTTGCGTGCTTCTATCTGTTGCTGTGGCTTGAATATGGCGATACATGCATGGAATGATGGAAAGTAAGGATACGTGGAAATGCATGGAATGATGCCAAGGATGACATACATACAGCTTGCTCAACTTCGCAGGGCGAGTAGCCCACCGTGTAAAACCCCTAAGCTTGCGTTGATTAGCTTGCGTTGAAAGTAAGGACGCAAGAGGTGATAACTTTGATTCTGGACGATCGATGTGGGAATCTATGTGTTCTTTGAACAGCGAGTAATGTAATAAGAAGTAAGCGCGAGTGTTTGAATGTGCGTGCGTGCCAAGATATTTGTATGTATGTGCATGTTGTACGTGCGTGGACGCGTATTTTTGTTTTACTTCGCTTGTGGATGCTGCTGGCGTATGTGAGTGCGTACATCTATTTGTGGATGCTGGCTTATATATGTTGTGTATGCATGTCGGTATGTATGTGCTCCTATTTCCTATTCATGTGGCCGCAGCATACATGCCATGCATATGGCTAGTACATCGATGATGATACATTGCGACGTATGTATTTAGTTGGAAAGCATTCATTCTGGATGGTACGTGATACCTCTATATCTTACTTACATGAGTAGTGGCGCTCTGGTATTACCAGTAACTCATCAGTCTCCTTTACGTCCTTGCATGATCGATGATGTGCTATCTATCTACAGACGTACTGCTGCTGACATTGTTAGTTTTGCGAGCTGCACGAGGGTAACTAAGTACACATGTGCGTGCAGACAAGTAATAGCAGTTATAGGGTTACATCAAGCAAGAGCTTTGGGGTTATTAGTTATTACGCAATCAACGAGTAGTTACGTACAGTATATCACGCACGGACTTATTACTATATAGTGATGCATGATGAGTCCGTTCGTCATTACGAATGATAAAACTTATGTTGAATGAATTGCGGACATGATTGTTTAGTTTATGGCCCCTGCCTGTTGTAACACTGCACCATAGTTATTGCGAGCTGCTAAATCTGCTGTCTACCTAGATAATTAGCTAAGTAAGGCGGGGTAATTTGGTTGAACGACAGCCGATCTGAGCAAGCAAGGGCTTGATCGAAAGATGTCCAGACAACTGGATGGCCATCTCGGATACTACCCATAGATACCCCAGGATACTACAACATCTATCTATATGCTATACGCAAATTTATAAGTATCGTTTCCTTCCTAAATAAAGAGCAGCGGTACTATTTCTAGCTACTTGCTTATATATCATACAGAGCGAGCAGTCATAACTTGCGTAATCAGCATATCTATCTTTATGTAGATTTTATGCATGATTGGGCAATTGTTCGCTACTTCTATTCAGCTGTGGGAGAAGTTATAGCAGCAGCAGGTCAGGTCACTACTGCTGGAGGTCGAGATTCATGTGTATCTGTGAACCATGCGTGTGTGTATGTGCCATACGTGCTGCGTAAATATATATGTTATACATGCACCGCTGCTTTTCTTTATTTCGTATTTCAACTATATATATATATATATATATATATGCGAAATAAGCAAGCTTTCTTTAACGGACGGAAGTAAGCAGGCAGGCTAGCCTTTGTTACTTCCAAAATATTTTCTGCATACATGTATAATAAGAAAAATATATAAATTATTACAGATTATAATAAAATGATAATTATATATATATATATATATATGTGTGTGTGTGTGTACAGATAGAGTTTAAGTGTTGAACCAGCTGACAGGATTGGAGATTTGAAGCAGATGAAACGGGACATGAATTATTTGTATATATGAAAGGGTGTTACATACACTGTGGGTGACTCACCCTGCAAAGACGAACACCGGGGGTTCTGACCAGGCCGAGCCACAGCACAGGGGAGGGGCACGCGGCTTCATTTGGCTGTCCTGCCATGTGGCTCCCCCTTCGCGCAGCAGGCCACAAGAGCAAGCAAGAGCAAACGAAAACTAGAAGCCCTAGCCAGCCTGACTACTAACAGAGCTCAGAGCTGCTCGAAGGCACCACAGACAAACCCTAGGAAAAAGGGACACCTAGCTGCTCAAAACGGAAGAACCACTCCCTCCTCCACCACTACTACTCTGACCTGGCAAGGGCCTGGCAAACACACACAGGCTCTCCCTCAGAGGAGAGATGCCGCCAGAAGAAGACATTCCCACTTAGCCAAGCTGGAAAACAGATCCAAACTACAGAGGGGAGGATGATGGGCCAAACCGGCGGGCCCCCAGAAAGCCTTCTGGCCCCAGCCACCCACAGATGGCCCCACAAACTCCTGCACTGTACTAGAAGGAAAAGCCTCCCTCGCTGGCTCCCCGGAATACCGTGGCCTGGACTCGTGGCACCTCTAGCCCAGATCCCTCCACCCTCATCACCCTGCCCAACCTCAAAAACTAGGCTGCATACGTATGCTACGTACATATGTGGAACTGCAACATGAAATGAAGTCTGACGAAATCATTACTGCCGATGCTGGGATCCATACGTGGATGGGTGTTGCTTTGCGGATAACTCTTCTCCTTGAAATATTGGGGAAGTGCGTCCCATGTAGTAGTTGAGTGCCAAAATAAAAGGCCTCTCAAGCTAGATGCTGAGGTGGGCTTTATGCACCTTAGATTGTACCATACTGAGTACGATTATTACTACAATCTCCCCTCTGGCGGACACATCTCCACCCATCGGACATCATAACTGACCCTGCCTGTCAGCATCTGCTTGTCATCACTTATATATCGACCCTGGCCGTGTGGGTTAGTTTCCACATCATGTCATGCACGCATCGCATGCCGCCCCCTTGGTAGCATGCGTCATGCATAGTTCTAAGGGTTTTCCCTTATACTATCCTTATATTAGCACGGCTGAATAACTGCATAATGACCTTACCTCTGCGTGTAGGGTAAGTATGTCGGATCACGTCATCTGAGTGGAGTTCTAGTTGGTACGTATGCTTGCAAGCAAGTGCAGTACTGCTGTGTATGTGCGACTATGTACTAAATGCATGCGTGGTCCACATTATTACAGCTATCTAAACCTCGAAGTAGTTATAAGCCATCAAATGCGTTTTGACTACTTGTATGTGCTGCAATGGTTCGAGCATTGCTTGCCCACCAACCCTCGCTTAAAAATGCAATTATTTAAGCATCGTGGCTTTTCCAGGGGTGCGTGGTCTTTGTATGTATGCATACATACGTCATTATCAATGACCACACCTACATCCTGCCCGAGCGATTGAGTGGTATCTATGGGGTGTTATACTGGTATGTATTTGGTGTTATACTGTGGGCGACTCGCCCTGCAAAGACGAGCACCGGCGGGGGCCCTGATGACCGGACCGAGCCACAGTGCAGAGGAGTATTATTGCTGTATATATAGAGAGAAAGGAAGGTAAACTTCTTTATACTGTGTGGACCCTCCGAAATCAAGGGTGGAAAGGCAGCAGGCAGCAGGCTACATATTTGTCCGCCGTACATCCAGGAGGTCCATTTATATATTCCAGCTTCGCTCCACTTGCATCCGAAATGCACGCCATCCTATCGCCATGCATGCCACATCTGCTGGCTATCTAACATGGCGAGAGCGAGGCTTCCTGGCATTCATTTTGGCGGCAACGGCCGTGCTGCTGGTGCTGTGTAATTCGTAGCGCCTTCATCATACATTTCCTAACTAAGGATAGATAAGCTCCTAAATCACGCAGTCCCAAAATTATCTCACATATGTGACAAAGATAAGAAACAGACAAGCAACGATAAATAATGGCACAGGTCAGAATCAATGGATGGGGTTTGTCCGTCCGTCCGTCATCAGGCACACATACACATACACTCCGTACGTCGTACGTGCGTGCCATGATTTGCTTTGATTGTCATATGTAAACTTAAACTAGCTTGCAATATGTAATCCGGCATCTATTTATCGCAATTTCTCATGTGCTCGCAACAGTCAAGCAAGCAAGCCGACGACCTGTATGTAATAAGCGCAAAGATCCGATGCTAGCTAGCT
Source organism: Volvox reticuliferus (assembly GCA_019650235.1). Taxonomy (NCBI): domain Eukaryota; kingdom Viridiplantae; phylum Chlorophyta; class Chlorophyceae; order Chlamydomonadales; family Volvocaceae; genus Volvox; species Volvox reticuliferus. The sequence continues at coordinate 148,123 of BNCP01000068.1, read as the reverse complement.
GCCTTTGCCTGCATTTCGCCCATTTGCATCGATTCATCAACACACGACAAAAGCAAAAGAAAAGAGTTTGGCCACCCGAATGTCGGTACCAGTGCAGGCCCCTGCATCCTAACTACGTACACGCATCGATTCGTTCGCAAAGCTCCCCTCCACGCTGTAGCACCCTGCCGCCATCGATCCATCCAGCGGAAATAAGTCAAAGATGGGGCGGGTGAGGCCCTGCATGCGCTGCACACGCACGCGACGCACGACATACAGGAGCATAAATGAGACGATGGAAAACACGTACGATAACTCAATTTTAAAACCACTGATGGCTAGTTGTGCTTGCCAGGCAAGGGCCTGCTGCCTGCTGCCGACACCAGAACAACGAAGCCATTGGCTGGAACTGAGGACGGCCTGCGTGCTGCAGCTAATAACCTCGCTCCCGTACGTGCACATGCATACAGCAGGCAAGGCTAGCAATACAGCAGGCAAGCCTAGCTAGCTACCTTCGTTCGCGCCCATGCAAGATATGTGGAACGAGCAGACGAATAAATAAAGCGCAGCTACCTAGCTCATCAACAGGCGGGCAAGTAGGTAATGAAGTGCAGGCGGTACAAAAGCGGCGGGTGCACGCGCGCACGCGTGCGTGCGTGCTCTGCGGAATACGTATTCTCCCGCAGCCGAATGAACCCCCCTCACATACAATCGGTAATTATCGCTCTACGAAGCGATAGGGATCCAACGAAGTCGTGCGTCCCGCGGTTTAAATCCATCCATCCAACCACGAACGAACCCCACACATGTTTCCACGTCCTCACGGCACGCACACCCTTTAGCTAGCTAGCCTTCAACTTTAACCCACTGCGTGCGTGCATCGTTAGCAGCAGTATGTTTGGTGTTGTTGTATCTCTCTGTTAATCGGTCGCCTACAGCAAAGGCCCGACGGATCAAAAGATGCATGTCGTCGTCCAGACAATGTTAGATCAGGTCATCCTCACGGGTATAACCGGTATAACACCGCAGACACCCTATCAGGATAGTACAGGTGAGTGCCGTACAGGTACACACGTATGTATGTACCCAGCACCTCGCATCCTGATGGATGGCAACATCGAGTGCCACAAATCGATGCATAACATGCATGCGTGCGTGCTTCCGCCGGTTGGTGGACAACCTAGATGTCATATGCCTTATTAAGGAAAGGAGTAGTTTAGTGATGATGAGTAGCGGATGATTGGCATACGACGGCAGCAGATAGATCAAACAGTACCGTCATCATCCATCGTGACGATGCTGTAAGCAACTGATGAACCGTGCGTGGCAGCAGTGATCCCTATCTAACTGCTGCATTTCTCACTCATAAACCCAGCCAGCCAACCAACCAATACGCGCAGCTACCTGCTGCGTGCAGCTGCATGTTAATATGTCCGCCGGCCTCTAGCTATCGACCTCGCTCCGTCCCTGGACTAAAAACAATGTGCCGAACCCAATCTCACATACATACACCGCCGCGCGCCAACTGATGTGTGGAAGCTTCCCCGCCGTCTCATCAACATCCTTAATGCTCGCTAATGCCCCCAATTGCGCCATTGCTACGTAACCCAATCGTATCTGCCAACATAATAAACATTTAATTGTCAGGTACATCAGACAGATACCCTGCCCCCATTCATGCCATGTATGTTGCCTGATTGGGACATACATCAGGTACTGTAATACGCACCATGCGTGATAGATGGATTGCTAATAATAACCGACGCGCAGGTACACGCATACATACATGCATACCTACTGGGGGTCAGGGCCCCCGGTGGTGCTCGTCTTTGCAGAGGGATTCGCCCACAGCGCGCAGTGTAACACCCTTTCATACATAGCAAATCGATGATCCAGCCACAAGTAGCCTAAATAAGCACGTACCAGAGATGCATACGCACGCGCGCTCACACATACAACAACCCCATCACACCCACATACACACGTACATTTCGTTGCAAGATAGATAGACCTACAGCAGCGCAAGGAAATCAATGATTCACGCCTACACGCACACAACCTCTTTATATCCGTCTATCTGTCCATTCGTCCGTCACTCGGTTTTCCCATCTTATATATATGTACAATAAGCCTTGAGTTTGGATAAAGGTAAAACCCTAAACTTATAAGGTAATGATAAGTTTGTGATGACAAGTTAAGGCAGGCAGCAGCTGCAGCAGCATGAAGCGCCCCATGATTGCGGACGTGCCGTGAGACGCATGTAATGCAGCCAAGGACGTATATAAGGGCCATGAATGGCATCATCAGGTAGAGGGCGAAAGTAGGTCGATCGTAATAATGCATGTACGTATGTGCCTATCGAGCAAGATAGATAGATGCAACGATCCATGGCTGCGGCCCCAACACGCAGGCAGAAGCGTGCGTGTGTATGTGTGTATGTATCAGCTGCTGCACTGCTGCACTGCAACAGACCCCGCCACCCTAGCTGCCAGGATGATGTCCACGCACACGTTGTATCGATCTGCCGATGCAGAGGCGGGGCTATCTAGCTAATAAGTCAATAATGATAGCTAGATGGTATACCATCTACCTACGTAGGTACGCCAGCAGCGGCGGCGCGGAGCTACGTACAGCAGTATGTCCGTATGTAGATAGAGAAGGCAGGCAGGAGTAGATAGATACACGATCAAGTGCAACGCACGCAATAATACTGCTGTATGTCCCGCCCGTACATACATACCATGCCCCAGCCAGCCAGTAGTAGATACGTAGTTCCGCAGCACTGTAAGGCGACCGTGATAATAACAATCCGACCATGCATTTCTTGCCCACAAGCAAAACGTACGTGCCAGGCAAAGATAGAAACGGCGCCCGTAGCATAACCGACTGTTGTTAGTTCTTAGTTGTTAACGTACATACGTGCGTGCGTGCCTCGCACATGCATGCGAGGCCCTCGCACATGCATGCATGCCCTCGACGACATAATAATATGTGCTGATTGAAGCGAGCAGTTCATCATCATCCGGCCTCGCTCTGTTGTACGCCGGTACGGCATAGATAGCTGACAACAGCAGGTGACGTCTGCCGTTTTGTAGAAAGCGCGTTATATTGCCGTGTTTGTTTGTTTTTGCGCAGTTTTGATCCATCGAATCGCGACGACCATTGCACCAGCACCAATGCCGACACCCGCCATGATGGCGACCACGACGGCAACGACCAGCACCCAGAGTTCCGGTACTTGGGATACGTAGGTGTGTGGCGTTGTACGACTGCCGATGGCGGAGGAGGTGGTGGTGGTAATGGTGTTGGTGCCGGCAACAACAGCGCCCGCCGTTGCTGCTGTTGCTGCCGTGACGACGGCATCAGCATCAGCATCACCATCAGCAGAAGCAGCAGCAGCTGCTGCTGCCGAATCATCTGCTGATGAGAAACCGTTCTCTTGCCGTACAACGCCGCTACCGAAGTTCGCTAACGGGTCGTGCACCTCAACTGCAGCAACACGTTCTTGTAGATCTTCACCTATCCCGACGACTTGGGCCCCAGTCATGATGAAGGCGCCGCCGCTGCTTGTGCTGCTGCTGTTGTCCGTATGGACGTAGCTGCCGACGTAGCCGTTGGCGCTGGGGTTACAGCGCTTGCTGAAGGGGCTGTCGCTTGTAAGATAGGTTGTCACTGTCTTGACAGGTGTAGGGCCCAGAGAGACTGTCAGGGTAACGTTCAATGCTCCTGCTTGATACCAGCGCATGCAGACATGGTACTCCGCGGCTTGTGGCTGGACTCCGGTAAGCCCAGTGGGCCAGAAGACCACCTGCGTGCACGTTTGCATGAATGCATGCATCGCCCGTATGGTACGTACGTACAATCATCATCATCGCCATCATCATCATCATCATCATCATCATCATCATCATCACCATATATATGTATATATATATGGTGTATATTAATTTAGAGGATGGAACTTGGCATGGCCAGATCAGGCAACACCTAAGGTATACGATCATCACCCAGCGGACGCAAATAATGAATTTACCGTATCTACGTATCTACGGTGCCAAAGCCTGTCAATTAAACAACAGCACGATATTTGTTACTAATCTATTTAAGTGAAATCCATCAATATGTTATATGTTATTGTGTGCGCGATGGACGCGACACATTTAATCATTGGAACACGCACGTACGTGAGGATTGTTACGGATTGCACAGATTACGGGACCTGACCAAGCAGCAGAAAAGGGCAAATTGTATCTTTTCTCATAATAATATATTCAGCACTGACCTCTCCGTTCGGCTTATTGGCCTGTAGGGTGTTGTCGCCACCGTGCACTCCACCGCCAGCGTTCGTGTCGTACGGGCTGACCTCGTACGTGCGCTGACTCAGATTCCACGACACCACCATGTCCCAATCGTACAACGCACTCGCAGCAGGGCCTTCGTTGAAAAAGAAAGAAAGCCAAGAGTACGGGAGCAAGGCAGAATGTGAGCTTTATTTTGGGGGGAGCGATGTCAAACCGAAGGTGGGCCCTGAGCATTGCATAGTCGCAAAATGAATACATATCTTACCGTTTCTATCATACCAAATGGTACGGAAGTAGAGGCTGAATAGTCCCGACGGGGACGGCAGGCCCTCCGTACATCTCGAAGAGCTGTCCGTCGTAGAGACCGTAGGTACCGGCGGTGGCGGTGACGGCTGGGGCGGTGCCGGAGCGGACGGCGACGGAGGTGGCGGAGATGGGGGGGAAGGCGATGGCGGCGGCGGCGACGGAGGTGGCGGAGATGGCGGGGAAGGCGATGGCGGCGGCGGCGACGGAGGTGGCGGAGATGGGGGGGAAGGCGATGGCGGCGGCGGCGACGGAGGTGGCGGAGATGGCGGGGGGGGTGTCAGTGGGTTGGGCGCCGGTGGCGTCGGCGGAGGCGCGCGAGGGGGAGGATTCGGGGGGCTGGGCCGAATCGGAGGAGGTGGAAACGGCGGGTTAGGCGTCGGCGGAAACGGCGGGTTAGGCGTCGGCGGAAACGGCGGTGGAGGTGACGGTGGTGGAGGTGACGGCGGCGGAGGTGACGGCGGCGGAGGTGACGGCGGTAGAGGTGACGGCGGCGGAGGTGACGGCGGTAGAGGTGACGGCGGCGGAGGTGACGGGGATGATGGTGGCGGGGGTGATGGTGGTCGTGGCGAGGGCGGCGGTGGCGATGGGGGTGGTGACGGTGAAGGTGGCCGCGGCGGCGGCGGTGACGGTGGTGGTGGCGACGGTGGCCGCGGCGGTGATGGCGATGGCGGTGGAGGTGACGGTGGTGGTGGCGACGGTGGACGAGGCGACGGCGATGTAGGCGACGGCGGTGGCGGTGATGGTGGCAGCGGCGACGGCGGTGAAGGCGACGGAGGTGGCGGTGACGGTGGCAGCGGTGATGGCGAAGCCACTGATAGAGTGGGCACTGATGGGGGCGGAGGCGATGGGGGCGGAAGCGTAGGTGACGGAAATGGCGGCGACGGCGAAGGGGGCGGAGAGCGGCGAGGTGGTGACGGCAATAGCTCTTGGCCCAGGGTATAGCTGCCCATGTAACCAACGGCGTTGCTGTTGCAGACTGTACTCCACGTCTGCGTTGTGTCCCAGTTGACGACGAAGGAGGCTACTTGCTTGCTGAGCCGGAACACTGTGGCTGTCGCCTGCACCAGCGGCATTTTTTTATCGAACCACCGCAGGCATATGTCGAACCTTGTCGAGGGGGGCACGGCGCCTATCGGCCAGTACACCGTCTCGTAGTTGAAGTCAGGGATGTTATTGCCGTTGTACAGCCCCCCGCCGGTGACTGGATTGTCGTACGATAACTCGTACGGGATGCCCTTGGCTGTCCAAGCCACGACAATATCTAAATCGATAATTATGTTGCCACGACCTGCAGCAGGCGGGGAAGAATGCAGGGTTAGTAAAGGGAAAAGTAATCGTACGGTAAAGGGAAAAGTAATCGTACGGTAATGTTTTTCGTACGGTAAATGTTTATATCACTGTAAAGATGCACTGATTGCCGGGAACATATCCTGCACAACAAGCAACTGCATGCACACCGCAAATCATACTACTAGTGGGTTTTAAAACCTAAGAAAACAAAGGCATAGCTTAAAAAGGACATAGCAGGTCCCGCCGTCCGGATGCAACATCTCCATATGTCCACATATAAACACTTATCCAGTTGCTGTGCTGGTACTGCTATGCTGCCAACCTGCAGGCTGGTGATGACACCCCCCGATGGCGAAACCTTATACACTACAACAAAAACAACTTCCATCATCGACTGACTCATCATACCAGCTGCAAGAAGGGATCCCACCTACCGGTAACACCGGAAAGGATGGCCCACTCCATCCTGAACATAAGCGGGTAGCTGTTGGTCACCGGCGGCGGAGGTGACGGTGGCGGCGCTGGCACAGCCGGCTGCTGGAAGTCGTACGTGCCGACGAAACCAGGGTTCGAGGGCGTACAAGTGCCATCATCTTGGAAATATGATGTGGTGTCGAAGATCTTGGTCATGCTGAATACGGGGTCGCCTTTGAACACGGTCAGCTTGACGAGCACCGTGGCGGTTTCCGCAAGGGGCCAGGTCACACAGACATTGTAAGTGGTGGGTGGCGGCACATAGCCGATCTGCCAATGCACTTCCTCAAACATAGTCCCATATAAAATGTTGTCGCCGCCGTGTGCAGCTCCTGCAGCCGAGAATGTATTGTCGTACACGAGATAATTACCGATACCAACTTGGTAGTTGGTACCGTTCCACCTCCATGCTACGGAGAGATCCAAATTCGAATACGACATGACCAAGTTGCGTGTTGCATAACTGGCGTAGTCATAGTCGTAAGTATTGTGTTGGCCTGCACGCATTTAAGAAGATAGACGCATGCAGATGGATGGACGATCAGATCAGGTCAGAGGCGCATGCAGTGAGTGGTCCATATATAGAAAGAAGGAGATAGATAGACGACATGTATACAAGGACAAGTTGGACACGCAAGGCGGGGTTGCAGATAGATCTAAATAGTGGAGTCAATCTTATATTGAGTTAACCTATATTGTGCTATGTACAGAAAACATGGATTCAATCAGCTTCCGTATGTGATAATAATTATATATGATATATTCTAAAACTGGTGTATGTGGGATGTAAGGGACCTGTGTATGTACTGAAAGTACAATGATATATGGGGTGTTACACTGTGGGCGACTCGCCCTACCAGGGCGAGCACCAAGGGGCCTGACCGGACCGAGCCACAGCGCAGGGGAGGGGCACGTGGCTTTGTCTGTCTGTCCTGCCACGTGCTCCCCCTCTCACTAAGACCAGCTAGAGCAAAGAAAGACTCAGAGGCTCTAGCCTGGCCACTAACAGTGTCATATAATGATATATATATATATATGGGGTGTTACACTGTGGGCGACTCGCCCTGCAAAGACGAGCACCGGGGGCCCTGACCGGACCGAGCCACAGCGCAGGGGAGGGATATATATGTACACAGGTGGGGTCACGTTAGGATAGGATGTCAACCAGCAATGGCAAATGTGACACACAACTTTCAATGTTTAAGCAACCAGCAACCAACAACAGAATTCAACCAACTCACCATCATTTGGGTAGAAGTCCACACGGAAGGTCAGCGGGAACGGGTACCATTGCTGTGCAACCGGCGGCTGTTGCACCAGTGCTGGCGGCGGCGGTGGGGGGGGCGGCGGTGATGATGGCACGGACGAGGGGCGCACCAGGCGGAAGGCCATCAGCACGTCATCATCTACGCAGTTGGCTTGCAGCTGAAGTGTGCCCCCAGTGGCGCGCAGACAGCGCCGGTCCTCAATGCGGGGGCCCAGCAATGTCGCAGGCACAATCTGAAAAACAGGTCTGCATACACACATGTGAGAGAGAGAGGGAGATTCACAGCACGGGAAGGGCCGAGCGAAACATAATGAGTCAAGTGCACGCACAACGCAGGGGAAAGGGGGAGGAGCGGAGTAAGGTTCAAGAAGTACCTCCTCACCCGCGAGGAATTCATCCTTAGTAACGAAAATTTAGTTTATGTAAAGACAGCAGTAAGCTAATATAGATTCGGACATCATAAGTATGCGTCGCCGCCAATATAGAACTAATAAGCAAGAGGGTAGAGCACGAATGAAGGAATAATAATACAACAAATCCTGGCGCCTATCTCTCTACCTATCTATCTATGGCGTTCCGAGGTTATTCCGACTTCCAAATGTACTTGCGAGGGGGAAGGTATCGATTAAATCAAACTCATTAAAGTCATTCTGAACGACGCAGCTATCTAGCTAGTTATACCGTAGATAGCACGCACGCACGGCACGCCCACGTGAGCACGTACGCTTACCCAACGACGCCGTCCAAATAGGGGTTGGCGAATAACGCGAACTTCTGACTCGGTGACGTGGCACTGCAAGTTGCCAGCAGCAGTGGCCGGCTGCCCGTAACATTGCTGTCAATGACCAGGCATCGGCCACCCACGACTTCACGAATGCGATACAGGTAGCCTCCCGTGGTGTTATCTGTGTGCCGATGAAAATTCATAGCAAAGCATTCATTCATGCATTCAAAAGAAAACCCTAAGACCCAAACCTCAACGTAACAAACTTCCTTTCTTTTTACTTCTCTCATGCTCGCTCCTCTACCTAGGCAAAATTAAGGCATCCTCATAACCTACCTGGTTTACATAAGCTTGCTTGTTTACTTGACGTTATTTATTATTATTATTATCATTATTATATAACTCGTCTTTGCAGGGCGATCGAGTTGCCCACAGTAGTATATCACCCCTTATATATATTGATGTGTATCATGAAATATATCATGATGAAAATCTTTTATTATGGTGCTAAGTGTCAAGAACCTACTAGCTACTTATGTAGCTAGGAAATACTTGTATGTTAGAAAGTATGAATTATGTGATACATGCATGGATGGATGGGACGACGGAGGCGCACCTACCTGCTGGTTCCTCCAGGAAATCGAACATCGCTCCTGTGGTACTGCACGACGAAGATGAGGAGCTGACGGCCAAGTTGCTTCCCGATACAGTCATACAGGTACCGTCAGTCAGTTGGAGCAGCAGCGAGCGGTCCTGCGTGCGTACGTGCGCATGCAAGCAGGCAGGGTAGTACATACGTCAGCGCGGAATCCCAATAATTGTTTGTTTGTTTGTTTGTTTGCGAATTACTTGCCGAGTTGCTTGGCCGCGTAACTGTATTGTCTCTATCTCCCTGCCAATTCTCCGTGTGTTCATTTATTTATCCTAATTCCTTCCGGAGCAGTTGCGAACTGTTAGAAAGAAAAGCGCCCGGCCCCCGGTCGTATTACTTCTTCCTCATTCTCCTGGTTTATCATCGTGTGTCACTCATTCTCAACACACCCCTGTGAGCGATACACGCTCCACGGTCTCCCGTTACTGCGAGCAATCTAACTCGCCGGCATTCTGAGGATCCCTCCAGGGCTTCCCAATGCTGGTCAATAGACAGTGGGAAATCTATCCCGATCCGCGGGACTCGAATCCCCGACCTCAGATCAATCGCGCCCGGCGCGTTACTATCGGTCTCGATACCATGTTAGAAAGAAAAGCGCCCGGCCCCTGGCCGTATTATTTTCTTCTCATTCTCCTGGTTTATCACCGTGTGTGTCGCTCATTCTCAACACGAACACATTCAACAATATGGTGTATGTACGTACAAGATAGAACCATGAACCCGCCATGAACTCTCGCTCGTGTGCGCGTGCGTGGTTACATACATACGCGTGCCTGCTTAGGAATTTTCTTATTGCGCTATGTGAAATAGAGAGAGTCATTAGTTGATTCATCGTTTGGATTGCTCCACGCACGCAGCAGGAGAACGATGAACTAGAGACCAGCTGCTTACCAGCATGCGCATAGGGCGGATGGCCGCCGGGTTGAGGGTCGTCTTGAGCGTGCCCGTGAAGTGCCCCGCCACCACCACCGACCAGCGCTGGGGCATCTGGGCATCCGGCGAGGTGAGCAGCCAGTGCCGGATGGAGCGGCCCTGCACCACGAACGTCACGTTGTCACGGGCCTGCAGGTTGCGAAGCTCCACACGTTCCACATTGTTGGAATCATCTGCATGGACGCGAAATTGAAAAAACATGATACTAGGGTAATTATTTATGGTGAAAGGGCCATTATATATTATACAGCGATGTAAATCAGCAGGGAAGGAAAAACCTATGCATCAACCATGAATATATATATACAATGACATCATATATATGACATGACAACTTATAAATCACCGAGAAGAATATATATGACGTCAATAATCACATGCATATATACGTGCGTACATTATGCTTGATCTATAACAGATACGACACACAAGCCCTAGGAGTTTTCAATAATCTGTCCTTATATACCCTGGGCTAGGTGCAGCCACCATTCAAAGCGGGAGTGAGGGTGGCCTACTAGGATGACCACATCAGCAGTCTAGCCAGTCATCCCTACTGCACCTATCTCTCTAATGTCATTGTTGTTGCTTGATGTCATCATATAAATAATGTTCCTCACGCACCTGGACGAGTCTGATTGTAGGCCGTTGCACCATCCTGCGGATTGATTTGATAGCCAAAATCTAAATCGTTGATTAAGTCCTTGGTGGTCAGGCCGCTGCCAGGAAAATCATGCCAGACCAGAGTGGCGATGATTGGCCTGCCGAGAAGCACACACAGACACACACACAGACATACACACACAGTTGGCCAAATACTCATGCAGTACAAAGGATTTATCTGTCGTATCACATATACATACGCCATTAATAAAGGAAGTCAAAGGGCTCGCAAGTCATTAACAACAGATAATCAGGAATCTTAATCATTAGCATAATAATAATAATAATAATAATAACAATATAATTAGCAGGATCTATCCCGACGATGCTGGTACTCAACATATGCGGCTCAAGATATCACTCTTGATCGAACATGCGACTGCAATCATGGCGCCCAAACGCTCAGGGCCATCTTAGGGGTGCGGCATTGCCGAAACGTATGTACCTTATTAACAGACGCGGCAACACATGGGGAGCAAGACGTTTGAGCCAGTGTAACACCCCAGTTTGAGGAAGCCGTGCCGCAACGGCGGCATGAGCTGCGAATACCCCAGGGAAAGGCACTTACAGCGAGCCAGCATGCGGCGGAAAATAATAAATAAACACGTGCGAATCCCTTGGCTCACCCGGTGCCGGTCGCCCGAATGCCGCGCAGGAAGATGAGGTCGCCGTCCGAAATAGTGCCGTAATCGGCGATGGCGAGACGGAAGTTGGGATTTGTGAAGCCGGGCAGTGGCAGCACTCCACTGAGGTCTAGGCGGCCCCAGCCCTGCAGCCCGTCGGGTGCCTGCCCCATGACACGACCCACGTTCGTCGCCAGGCCACCCTGCAACAACAATACACAGGCATGCGAATATCATATATAATGCTGTTTATTTGTGATACAGATAATGAAAATTATAAAAACGATGATGATGCTACTCCACAGATCGGTGTAATAACCTTAATTATTATATGATGATGACAATGACAATATTCGGACCGGTCGTCAGGACCCCCGGTGCTCGTCTTTGCAGCAGGGCGAGTCGCCCACAGTGTAACACCCCTTAACAATATAATGTGATGTATTATTATTATTACCAGCCATGGTTGTAAATATCATCATCATGGTAGCAATGATTATTGTTGTATGTTGCTTTAATAACGGGATTGATTATTACTTATTACGAAACCTTTATCACAGGCAGGGCTGCCTGATAATGGTAGTGAGGGCAGCGATATGATGCTAGCTAGTGAATCGACGATATGATGCGATATGCGGTAAGTTACTGCACCTTGCCTGTGTTACATCCAGGTGTCGTCACTTCGGCTGTGATATATAGTCAAATGTGCGCACGCGTATGGTCAGATGTACACCACCCGAGTACGTGGCGTCACTCACCGCTAGGGACCTGGCGCTGGTGATGGCTACGGCCTTAAGGAGCATGCCGGAAGGCTCGAAAGGGGACGATGTGGGGTCCGACTTAGTGCCCGCGGGGTAATAACCATCCCTGTGATCATCGTGGGGTAGTTGCAGGTCATCATCAGCCATAGAAGACGAATGAAAAATAAAGGTGCGAATAATGAAAGGATTATGCAGGATCGGGACCGGTCACACCGTTTAAATGGCACCGGGACTGGCACGCACGACGATATGCATATGGGATATATAGCAAGCTCTCTGTTGTGACACATACAGCAGAGAGCAATGGTATTTAGTGCGAATGGGGCGAATTCCCCAATGGGGCAATATCAGTCCCTATCTCCCACCTGAAGTATTGTCGAGCCAGGGCGAGGTGACCCGAAACTATAGGTGTTGACATGGAGGTGCCCTGCAGTCGTCACAAACAAGGAATCGGTGCGCGCTCAACATACAAGAAAAATCGATCGCTCGATAGATAGATAGATAGATAGATAGATAGATAGATAGATAGATAGAGAGAGAGAGAGAGATAGAGAGAGAGAGAGAGGATCGCTCGATAGATAGTGTAGTAGTCGTACACACTCTAGCACAATATATATGTGCAGATACACGCCATCAACATCTCGAGAGGCCTTTGCGGCTCTCAACTACTACAGATAGGGACACTGCAGAGGCACAGCTGCACAGTCATAAATTTTGCGTTCACGATCCTTGTAGACTTCGCACCTAGACATCCTTTCTTAATATAGTTTATCTTTCCCGCCCTGCTGCCTAGAGGGATCGTAAGATGAATCACGCACTCACCGACATCTGGATAAAGTCGCTGTTGCAAAAGTCACCTACACGCAACAATATCATCAGCAATATGAATACACACGCGTGGATTGAGTTACTTTGGATTGTATATATGGCGATAGATAAAATAATTAACTGGCAGTGCTCCTGCTCGACGTGCGTATGCTGCTGCTGGCGTGCAAGCTGGAGCTTTGTCAGGTCCATATGTATAATATCATAATAATTATATACCACATAATTATTATAATATATAGTATTATATACCACGTAATTATATAATATATTATTATACCATATAATATATTATATATGTGAGTTGCACCGACAATTAAGTTGGTTTCCATGAATGAATGCTCATCGCATCGGCTGCAGATCTTCCGTTCCCGGTTTATCTTATGCATTCTTTCATCATCATGGACGGAAACGTAGGGCCGCCTGTGCAACTTGCGTGTGCATGGAACTAAATGGCGCATGCATACAAAATCAATATGCGTACGCAAATGGATGTGCAAATCGATGTGTATATTTTATATATACATACATTCATATATATGTTGATATACTACTGTACTATACGTACATATATAGATGTACACTGATGACATCTATCTTCACAGCAGCACACAACCTAGCCTGCTTCGTAACCCGTTGCATCATTATTACGTAGTGAAAGGAAGTTAAGGACTGGCTAGCGCCAGTCAGGTCCATAATTAGACGACTCAGATGTCGCATGGCACGGTCGGTCAGGTTGTTGGCAGATCGATCGGGGCATATACATTGATGGAATGATCGATCCTAGCTGAGTGCCAACCACATGATGATCGAAGTGAACGACACGACACGACACACACTTGCCGCCCTGATAACCGTCATAACCGTCATAACCGTCTTGCTTACTCGTAGCATCAGCCAACAGGGTTGATCCACCCGCAGAAACCAACAGGGTGCCGGGTGCAACAATATCCGGCTTGATGCGGCCGTCGTACAGCGGCCCCGTGCCGGAGAATGGCGCAATACTGTCAACACCAAGGTTGATGTTGGGCTGCGAATAAATGAAGAAGAGGGCAACCATATTCATCAAGAAGACCAATCAGCTGAAATACATGCTCATCTCCATCCATGCTCGCACGTATATGGGGGAATGCATGAGAATCGATTCAATCGCGGGTACGTACAACGAATGAAGCTACAAGAATAATAATGGGACCTACCCCAGCTGGTCCAAACGGTATTATATATATTTGTCGTACATCGTTTTCGACTTACGTATTCGAGGTAGGTCGCAGTGAAGTTGGTGTTAGAGCCGTTCTTCATGGCGGTGATCAGGGCCATACCTTGCGCCTGCGTGTGTCGTTGAGAAAATAAAGTCTTCAGAATAATGATGACTTCATTTATTTGCAAACCAGCCAGCCATAAATAACCAACTATGCAATATAATTAATCCTATCTAGATAACACTTTATATATATGTATGTATTATATACATATGAAAGGCAACACATCCACTTATATATATATATATATATATATATATATATATATATATATATTCTCAAGCAACATAGCAAGGAAATTGCACTTAAAGATCAAAAACGGATAACTGGACGCATTGACAGGAAGATAAATAAATATCTCTATATTTATATAACATGTATGCATAATAATAATCAAGCTCACCCGTGACATCAGAGAATAGGTGATGCTGCTGCTCGAGGGAGCCCAGGCCTTGCGTCCCTCGATGAACCCATCGTCCGCCACAACGAACAACACGGCGGCAGCGCCTGCCTTGGCGATATTTGACGTCATGGTTTCGTTCGAGCAAGTTAACTTGAGGTCTACGATGACGATGCTGCCTGTGTAGCTGCCAACTAAGGCGCTGCAGGCGTTCTCAGGCGTCGGGAGACGGATGGGAACATCCTGCATTCGCAGCCCGCAGACCACCAGCAGTCAGACCGGTAAATAATAATATGCATGCGTGCGTACGACAGGTACATAAATTCGTGCATGTGTCCATCGCCGTAATAAGGAAGTGTGCTGCTGTAGTAGTCGTAGATGTACGGCACACACTATCACGATATAATAAGATGCAAGAAGCACCCGCCGCCCTGTCAATATTTCGAGAGGCCTTTTCAAAATTTATGCGAACTAACTAAGATTGCGTTTAGTAGTTGTTAGCCGAAAAGGCCGCTCAATATGTATGTCGTGCGTGTGTATGTGCATGTGCTGTGTGTGTGCGTGTGCTGTGTGTGTGTGTGTGTGTCTCTCTCTCTCTTTCTCTTGCTATTATATACTGACCTTATTGAAGAGGAGGTTCTTCCACACGGTGGTGTCGGTACCCATGCGGGGCCACAGCTGCATGAGCACAAGGACGGCCGAGCCGATCGAGCAGAATGAGGAGCATAGTGAGATGTGAAGGTGAGCGCCTTCACCAAATGGGAAATCAAGCGGCGCGCGCCGACGCTAAGCAACAGGTTTGCCAGTATCGACGGATATAGGGTTAAACCAGGCAGCAGACGCAAGTTACGTAAGTGCCTGGTTTATTCACCATATAATCTGTAATATTTAGGGGTTAGTTGGTGTTACACTGTGGGCAAATATGTATAGATATATCGATACCTGACGACACGCAGGTGCAATAATATAATATCCTATATATGCCGAGCCAGCGTATATATGTACCGATGTATATATGTACACTCCAGGCAGCGTAACTCAGGTGGTCCGTCCCCGGCGTAAATGTGTGAGTATATGTATATGTACATACAAATACACACATACATATATACATGTGCATGCATATCCCGTAAAATGCAATTATTGTATATATCCTTATGTATGCACGCAGCCGACTATTTAATTAGAGCGACGGAGAGCAATTTTGTGCATGCATGCAGCCCGCGTAGATGCGTGTGCCTACTTGCTTACCGCTGTGTCCTGACGACGCCCGCTGCCGTCAAAGTACCGGATAAAGTACATGGCGTTTTGGGCGCCGCTGGAGGTGTTTTGGGGATAATTTACTGTCGCTCCGACGGAAATGGTGTTCTGCGATTAACACGAGCGACGGAGCGACCCCACGTAGTTACGAGCGAGTAGAACGAGTAGCCACGGGCGGCAGTTATTAGAACGTCCATCGAGACAGCAGAACAAGGAGACAAATCAACGAGTCATATATCATCATTGGCCACGCACAATGCCTCTGTAGGTCGGTCTACCTAATTGTTTAAATGCAGATGTTTGCACGGAAAAGCCAGAAAATATATATCAAACACTAATAATGTGCAGACGGCATCATTCCCGATCGACAGATAGATAGACGCACGCATGGTGCATGCACTGAACAATACGTCCACGCGCTAATAAATGTGAGAAAAGATTAATCAATAAATGCTTGCTTCAAATGATTCAACTCTGTGTTTAAGGTTACCTAAGGCGCATGCAGAGGTAAATGAAGCTGCACGTCTTGCCGTACCTTCGATGTGGCTGGAGCCACAACAGACATCATGACGTTCCGACCTGTGGTGTTGAAGATTGGGAGGTCGGGAACAAAATATTTGCTGCTTAATATTTCTTTGTATATCTGTCATGTGGCGCAGCGTAAAATTTAATTCGTGCGTGGGCTTTGCGGATCTTGGATCCGTCGGAGATGGTACGAGGTGATTGATTACTAGCTGTGGATAACAAGCGTGAATAACTTTTTGACACTTATACAATTATATTCGTCCTCAGAAAAATATCCAAACTTTACTGCATGTCAACATGAATGCACAGATTTTGCCTTTTGAATTCTTCAAAAGCTGCGCAGGCTCTTGTTAAGTTACGATAAATACTTAAGTGATAAAATCATTTCCCATCTCTCACCGAAGTTGCCGGCGGCGACGACAGAAATGAAATCCGGATTGCGCCAAGCGAAAGCGTCGAACTGACGCGACGTGCTCAGGTAAGCGATACCCAGTGCGCTGGAGCGGCCCCAACTTTCGGAGCTAATGCGGGCGCCAACAGCATAGTGATACTACAGAAGGGCGAACAGTTGGGCGCGACGCAGACGGACGCGTCAATTTACGCTGCTGTCAACTGACGCGAGGCCGCAATCGGCGGTCATCACTGTCAACAGCCGCGGAGCCGCCATCATCAAATGGTTATAAATGAAGTGTTTTCTTTAAGTAATATGGATCAAGAATGTTTTAATGCCTCGACTCTACATTCATGGCATCCATCCGGCAACACCTTGTCACATACATACATATGAAGTCCGTCGCCCGAACTTACAGAAAGTACTTTATCGTCCAGCGGCGGCGGCACTTTGAACTTGTTTTCCTGAGGAGCCGACGTGCCGAAGAAGCTTATACGCGCCATGGGTGCGGAGCCGGTACCCGGGCCCAGCGAGATCCCACCGGTGCTGTTGAGGACGGCACCGGCGATCGTGCCGCACACGTGAGTGCCGTGGCTGAGTTCCTCCCCACCGAACCATTTCGTACCTGCAAATGAAAAAGCCCAAATCAAAGGCATTGAAATTCTCAATTACCAAATATATTACAACGAAATACAATACCAAAACCCCAAATTCAATGGGTCATCACCGCGTTGCTGCCGTACATTTATCTGGCCGGTCCACTCGTGTGTCGACTATCCACTCGAGAATATACACTCCGAAACCAATCAATACTATCGAGATCAATTTTATCGAAATAACTTTATGGCTGGTTTCGCCAAACACAAATTGTAAAACACACCGCGAAACCTATCAAACACTATTTGATCGCTTTGGCGGACATGATGAAATTCCGTACATGAGCTCTACATGGACCGTATTGTTATGTACATCAGCCATATGTATATACACGAGCGAATGCACGTACCCGTGGTCTCCGGGGTGACGTACTGTACGACCTTTCGGTGATTTGGTACGTACAGCCGGGGCGGGTTGCCCACCATCATGCTCCGAAGGCTGCCGGGGCGGTACTTGTTGTCGATGAAGGCGCAGTGAGACAGATCTAGACCTTGGTCAGTCACCTGTTTTTGCATGGTGCATGGCGGGTATGCATTTGACGCAAATATGAATTATGAATGGGAGTGACAAATAATGGGAAAGATCTATCCAGATAGAAGATCTATCCTTCTCTTGAAGGATGCAGCTTATCATCCTATCAGTGATATCAACGCACGCGATCCATCATCTCCACTCTGAGGATGGGGATTAGCAGCAGCGGACGGGTACTCACTCCGACTGTGATGCCTTGCCCCCACAAGTTCGCCGCCCAGTAGGGCTTCAAGGCGGCGGTGGGGTTGGCGAACTGCGCCGCTGTCAGATTACCTGCTTGTTAGATCAGCAAGCGGCGCAGGGGATGGTGCAGGATATTGGAGGAGGTCATACACAAGCAGATACACAGGGGGATGCCATCAGAAAATTTCGCAGCCAGTCGGGATCGATCGCATGTCTGTGGCTAAACGTGGTCGTCAAGGCGGTACGATAACCATTTCATTCCGTCTGAAAACCATCCTGAGACCATACGCAGCAGCTCTTATTAACCAAATTTAACAACTAATCAAAAGTTTAAAACATAGCGTCGGTGCCGTACAATGCACGACAACATACTATACAGCCTCCTTATTCCTACAAGAACCATCCGGAGTTCGTCTTATGCACCCTTACGGTGGCGCCTGGTACCCAAACTACTACGCTGGTGCAGAGGACGCCGAACTCGTTTTATCGTGTACCTGTTTGCATAATCCAGCCCGCAATGGCATTGGCTGGCTGTGCTGCCACTACAGGCTCCACCAACGTTGTAATATGCATTTGGGACAAAAAATCGATGGCTTTAGAGTAGCCCTGCGAGTGAACAAAAACAAAGAAAGGAAAAGTTGGCTTGGAGCACAGACGTATACGTATTGGGCCTCCGCCAAATAATCCGACGTAATATAACAATAAAACAATAAATTATATAGACAATAATATAGACAATGTAAACAATAGACAATATAAACAATAAAGCATTCGTGAAATTTATGAATTCAAGCAAGGGTTCTGCACATCACGCATTATCGGCACTATTGGTTGTACTGCGTGGTAGTTAGTTAAGCCACTAGTACGGCCACGACGCATCATGGCACTAGCGCCCATTAATGGCCAACGTTGTGGTGGGACGTGTGGGGGGGTGGAAAGGGGGAGAGGCTGGTAACCGACATGTAACCCTTCCATGGCACCAGCTAGATAGGTGCATTATTAGGTGGTGGCCGCATTCAGTCCAATGTGAGCATGCGTCCATGAACATGGCTCGGGCGAATCCTCTCAACGAGGACAACCCCCCTGTCAGGGAAATATGCATGCATTGCTGTTGCGGTTGCTGGAGGGTAACGACGCGCAGCTCGCACACATCGCCACACATCGCCCTTACGGATATTTATATGTATATGTATCTATATGCATGTGTAATGCCCCGTAATATCTGCATGTATATAAAAAATACATATATATATATATATGAGAGGGGGAGCACGTGGCAGGACAGACAGACAAAGCCACGTGCCCCTCCCCTGCGCTGTGGCTCGGTCCGGTCAGGCCCCCCGGTGCTCGTCTTTGTAGGGCGAGTCGCCCTCAGTGTAACCCCCCAAATATCCAAGGAATGAATGGCGTGCCTACTCCCCCCCAAATTAGCTGCATACAAGGAAGGGAGTCCGAATCCGATTACTCCACAACCACTAGGGGACCCTAGGGAAACAAGAAACTTAGCGCGGACATAAATGGAGAGTTCGTTAGACTGCCTTACCCATTGGCACACGTACAGCTGCAACTCCGGCGCCGTCGACGAGTAAAGCGCGTCATCCGCGACCCGGGGCACACAGCCCGTATCGTCCGACTCCAGATCTATGCCCAAAACCCCTGCCAATGATTGGGGCCACTGCTGCGTAATGTTCTGAAGCACTGCTGGCTTCAGCCCCAACACCAGACGCGCTGCGATACCGTACAGGTCCGGTCCCTGGGTAGGGTCCCCGCCGCCACCACCGTTGCCGCTGCCAGGGTTTCGGACGACTCGGGTGCTTCGCCGCTTCATCCCCGCCGCTGTTGCTATTCCCCCCTCATCATTCTTTTGTTCCTTGACAAATGAATTTGGCTTGTCGGAGGTGTACAAGCGCCAGGTCTGCACGTCAACAAAGGGGCTGTTCACATGTGTCCCATGCTCGTCCAGCATATCCGATCCAGATTCTGAATCCAAGCCATGTTCGTTGACGTCGAGATCGCTAATTTTGGTGTTTTCCGCTCCGAAACCCTCTGCCCCCCGACGACTCCATCAGCGTGCGGCGACGCTGATTTCGACGGCGCTGCAACTGCGAGTCGATTGCTGCCTGCAAAGCCTGAGCCTCCGACGTGACTTTGAACTCTGGCATGTACACGGCCTGGGGGCGTAAAAATGATGGCGCTAGTGAGAGTGACTTGCAGGTATCCGACGAAGCACGGCCCAACCCCAAAGTGTGATCATCTGCATATCTGCTACGATGGTGGTCTTCCTCAGAATGTTGTTAATGCACCTAGCTAAGGCAGCAGTTGCCGACGTAAGGGTAAACCCCCAACATATCTAGGGGGGATCCTCACCAAACCCCACCATACCTTATGTTCCTGATTCTGAGTTCGTATGGCGTCTTTAAGCCCCTCCTTCCGCCCTTCCCTCAACCCAACACACGCACACACGCATCTGCATGCATCCTTCCCTTGCGCCTTTCCCTCCCGTCTTCCCGTCCTCCCTTCGCATACAGGGCGTCCGGGCTCACGTATAACATAAATAATAATATGTTTAATATTATTAATATAATATTATAATATAATCCTTGCACTCGAGATTCCAACTGGCATACGACAGGTCGTAATTGGCGACCTGACAACCCTAGCCTGGGTGGCACAAGACAATAAAACCCAGACTCCCAAGCAAATCACGTGTGTAACCGCACAAGCTGTGAGGACTGCACCCACCAGTACGGCGCGGTACTTCTGCGCCACTTCGAACAAGATTTCTGGCGTGCCGAAAACAAGCATCGTGTTCATGTCCAGCACCTCAGCGATGCTGACACCCTTTGAGACCAGCTCGTTGCGCAAATCCTTGAGCGTTCCTGCATCCCATGCATGTTCCACAGCACAGCACAGCACACCACATCAAGTCACATCAAGCCGCGGTGGTACGATGGTACGCGGTGTTACCCGCTCAAGGGATAAACTCCGTCCTGATGAATACATTAAACTTGTAAATAATGACGAGCGTACTGAGCTCACATCATACCACCTGCGCCACTGCCCGGCAACGAACTGCCACCGATCTTGGTTCTGAACGAGTGCACAGCTTCTGCTTGTGAGTTCCTGCTGGGACCCATCACCCGTGAGTTCCTGCTGGGACCCATCACCCGTGAGTTCCTGCTGGGACCCATCACCCGTGAGTTCCTGCTGGGACCCATCACCCGTGAGTTCCTGCTGGGACCCATCACCCGTGAGTTCCTGCTGGGACCCATCACCCGTGAGTTCCTGCTGGGACCCATCACCCGTGAGTCCGTTGTTTCGGTTACCTAGCTATCCGCCCATCGATCCCATCGTTCTGGAGAGGGCAGGTGCATACTAGTGCTCTGGAATCGTATTGTATCAAATTCGCATGGTGCTTTTGAACCGGTGAACCATGCATGGCCACACTTCAAACCCGAGGGCGCTCCTCGCTGCGTCCGGAATGAAGCTGTCTCGGTAACATCCCATGGGACGAAGAACTGCTGCCCCAGCAGGTCTTCCGTGCACATAATAGTGGCCGAGCATATGTTACCTCTCTGTTGGGCCAAACCACTGGTACGCAGTCACACGAGCTTGCGAGTGGACGGGGATCTTCCATAGACATGAACATACACACACATACGCACAAAACACATACGCACAAACACACGCACACACGCACATACAAATATATACACACGCACAGCCAGCCAGTGCATCGCGTTGCTTAATTGGCCAGCCGTTGATCGAACCAGGTTCCTCTCCAGTCCGGTGCTTTTATTCCGTTCGGCGATTCTCATTCGGTGCCATTCTCCTTATTGTCCAGCTGTGTCCCCGCACCTTTTCCTCCTATGCCTTGCTTTCTCCTGCCCCGGCCTATCGCGTCTACCACATACACACACGTGCGTGTGTGCACGCAGGCACACATACACATGCGCAAACATGCACACGTATATTTACACACCACCTGGGGCTGCACGCATCACTGACAGCCGGCGATTGAGAATGTCCGTGCCTCCTGGAGTTGAGAGCGCGGCTGAGTAGCCCACATCAGCGAAGACCATTCTGGGGAGGGAGCTACCGTTGTTGATGTTATTGCTAGCGTCAATCGTTGCAATCAGATCCTGAGTGGTCCTGTTGAACGCAGCGGGAGGGAAGGGTGTGGTGGTTCACGAAGATTTAAGAACACGCACCGGGCGGGGACTCTTCTACTATTACGACTGCGACTATGGTCATGATCACGACTACGACGACGAGGCGACTACTACTACGACGAATACGACTGCGACCATCATCACCAATACTATTGCTGCTGCAGTTGCCGTACAATCGAAGAATCTGTACGGCTTTGACTACTACTACTTGGTTGGAGGATATGAGGGGTAATGCGGGATCCGTAATGCTGCATGTACACGCACATGTCATGCAAAGATTGTACGATGTAAGCACTGTACGGAAACATGCTATGAACCTGGACGTCGTGGGGAAACATCTGCGGACTGTGTACCCATTATTTAGATGGATTCCGCCGTACATCTGGATCGCGCCATGCATTGATGATGAAATCGATGGTGCTGATGCATGGCATATTAGTGTTATTGGCATAATTGGTGGCCGATTAATATGAGCATGTATGTCATGCTGCTCCTGATGATGGTGATGATATACTATGCAAATATTTAGCGCCAATCAGCATGCTTCTCCATCGTCTTCTCCGTACAGGTGGCATCACTGTGTGATACATAGTGTGGGTCCCCCCCCCTCATCTGACCACCTAAACAAGTGCTGTAGTTGGGAAGGTACGTAACTTTCCCATCGAACGAACCATGCGAGCCCCAAACGATACGAGTGAGACCTCTACGTGCTCATTAGCCACGTGCGTTAAAGCGCTATCGTTACGCCCTGCTGGGTATGTGGACCACCCCATCCTTGCTCTCCCCGGGTGCCATTCAGAGCCGCTGTGGATATGTGGAGGTCCGGACCTCCTCCCCACTCCTACCACTCAGCAACCGAGCGAAGCGCAGTTCACAGTGCATGCGTCGTCATGGTAAGAGGGACGACACTACATATATACGATGCAGCTATGTCTGACGACCCCAAATCAAGGCAGAGGCAGAGGCTGCAAGACGTGTGGATAGGTACAAGATGATGGACGGCTGATAAACCCAGGTAAGGCGAAAGGTAGGTGTCATGCGCATGAAAAACAGCCTGCCCATGTATGTAGCCAAGGATGGACTACTCTTCTCAGCATCTATCGGTATGGTGGAAGGCAGCAGGGGACGATAGAGCGAGTATAGGTGGAGGTAACGCTGTCCACGGCAACTGTGCCCTCCCACATCTGATCTCGTATAAACGTTCGTGACAATTACTTAGGGCAGCGCAATGATTGCTGACGATCGCCAGTCGCCTAGCTAAACTGATAACAGGCCGAATATGTGGATATGCGCTAATGATGCACTGGTAAGAGGTGATGTGTCATCTATTGATCTTTCTTGTATACGATAATATCGGCGGCTGGTCATGATAACCTAGGACCATAGCTTATTTAACGCTTACTGCCAACAAGCAAGCAACAGGCCGAGCGACAGTCGTAGCCTGAAAACGAGCATTTACTACAGATAATACGAAGTGTGCTTTCGCATGTAGCATTACGAAATATTACTCTGAAACTGCACAGCGATTTAGGTACTCCATGGTGTTCGCGAGGATGGAAGACGGAAGCTGCGCTTACCTCAAAGGTATGCGTTGTGCGTTCCTCAGGCCCATGGTTATAAGTTCAGCTTGGGTTAAGCTGGCGACGCAGAAGAATAATGTCGCAGCTAGGTAGAGTGCGGCGCTCATATTGGGTGCACGCCGACGGCAAGGTTCTTCCATGTCTAGCAGCACTACGCCTGAGTAAACAATATTAAATATAATTACAATAGAGTGACAATCTCATGGGTGGTGGCCTGAACCCGTCTAAAACTAGGGCAGAAAGTACAGCTCAGGTATCGGGGATTACCTTGCCCCCTTCATGGCTAACACATGCCACTCGACTTGCAAAATGTAACATTTATCCTGTAGTACGGTAAGAAAGACCGCGCGGGCATCTGCGCGGCAGCCATGCAGCCGCCCGTAGCGCGTGTCCGGAAGCCCGCCGAGCGAGCCCGCCACCGCCTGCTCGCCCGATGGACATTAAAACTTATAAAGCTATATAAATGATATACAATGTGCATTTGATTGTTTTTCTATGATTCCATCTGCACGATGTTGCTCTTGTTAGTATAAATGCAACGGAATCACTTTCAAAAGCAATCTCTTAAAATCAACAAATTTCATTTCCAATTGATATTTAAGGAGGAAGCTGGGCGTCTTAAAAACATATGCCATTGTTGCTGTTGGCGGTTGACGGAGCGCGCTGCGACCTTATAGATGACAGTGGTTTAGTCTTTTCTCAGGTTTAAAGGCTCAGGTTAAAATCAAGACTCGGTAGTCTACAACTTTATATGGAGTAGCACGCTACGACTTGATGTTATTATGTCGATGTTCGCAGTAACCTCACCAAGTAACGATACGATGTGAACCTCTATCTTTAACGGACAAATACCAAAATTCCTTACAAGCTACCTTTTTCAGATTATACTCACACACTTTTTGTCCTAAAGTCCTCAATCCTTGATATTTTTTTAAATATAGATTGTTCCCCAGTCATATCCCAACGTCAAACGCGACTACGCACGCGAGCACAGGCCTCATGTTTGATACTTCACAGCTGCAGTAATGATTCCATAATAAGATCATACTCTTGCCATGCAATATTCACGCATGGGTAAACCAGGAAACCGATACGGATTGCAAACGATTGCACCAGCAGGACATTATTGACCCTCCTTACCAGGTATGCGTGATATTTAGATTGCCTTATCATAGCCAGCATGTGCGCCCAGTGACACTACTCGATTTTAGTGTGACGTAGGTGGTTGGAGCGAGATCGGTTGCAAAGGTATTTTTAATCGCAGCCGGACGACACACTTCAATTGCCCGCCAACCATCTATCTTGTAAGCTTTCCCAGATGAACTTGGGATACTCAGAAGAAATCTTAAATCTTCTTACAAATCGGCACCAATCAAGTCCGCTACCTGCAGCATCTATCAACAACATCCGAACTTGTCGTCGTCCGTTCTCCATCTACCTAGCAATGTTCTTGATCCTATCAAACATACAGCGCAACTGAATCACGAAGTAAAGGACTATTTACTCTATCTCTTGTTGATTTGGGGCCGCGGTTTTGAGAAACTCTGCCGGCGCAGGCAGGCAGACATACGCTGCGTCCAACCCGATTCTGGGTGAGCGAGGCGGGGGCCCTTGCTTTCCTGCCGTACCCCCGAAGCCGCTGCTCCGCGGCGGCGACAGCTCCGCCCACATACAGTTACCTCCGTCATGCCAAATATGTCAACAACAACAACAACAACAACAACAACAACAACAACAACAAATAATGTCGTACGTCTGTCTACTTTTATTTCTGTCCTTCCTGCCAGCTGGGGGTGCGTAGGTAGGTTTTCTATCTCATCATGCCGTTCATTTACTTTTTTACTCCTTTACTCCTGATCATATTTTGACACCAGCAATTGATTGCGACTAAGAACTCACCCATCACATTATAGAGGACATTGAAGCACCGTTTCTTGTAGCCGCCGGCTGCATCCTTGCAGCCCGCCGCACATACCATCATATTTATCCATACATGCTGCACCAATAATAGAGTTATGTCATAATTTACGAGAAAAAAGAAGAAGGTGTTAGAGGGATTAGCTAAAAAAAAGCAGAACTATGAGTAGGCTGGTGCTTTCTGTTGTTTCTGTTGCTTCCATGTTCTTGGGAAGTAAAGACTGACGGCACTAATGCATTATTTGCGAGGCGGGACGGCTAGATGGGTAGGCCTTAGACCATAGAGGGTGGGGTAATGTACGTACCCAGCCACTAGCTAATCACCCTTTCCGTACACTTGATGATCACGACAACTTACGTAATTTGCCCTGGTCCTCTTCACCAGGACGTTCACAACTTGTGGTGTTTTATGTGTACTAGCTGAGGGACCTTCATGGTAGTGAGGAGACTAGTATGCCTGGCCACATGAGGCTCACAGGCAAGGCTGTGCGGACGGCATTTCATTTGGGGGCGCTACACTCGTAGCCGTTCAGGCCCCTCCACTGGAAGTCACATATATATATATATATAGAAAGTGGTACACTGTGCGTCTATGCGCTCCAGAAGAGACTTCTTTGGAAGCTGCTATTTCTAGCTGCAACTCGGGATGCAGGGTTCGGACAAGACAGCAGCTCGGTAAAATATAATAACCGCAGCGCTTGCATGTACACGCATGTACACATGTTATCGCGTGTAGGTTCCATAGCGTACGTCAGGCTTCGCCAGCTTCTCAAAAATCCCAAATGTAAAATTATTTTAGTACTTAAATTTTAGATTTTAGAATTACCTTAGCGGTATCGTCGATAAAGCATAGGTTTTTATTTCTTTCGTTCGTTTCTGGATAACTTGGTTAGGTTATGTCAGTTAGTTAGTTGGGTCAGTCTTGATACGACTGCACACATTCCATACTTTGTCATCAGCGGGAGGTTAAAAGAGGACTACCTACCTAACTGGAGAGCTCATTACCGCTATGCGTATATTTACTGGCTATGTAGATATATGCAGATAGTTTGCCAAACACGCATGGATGGTCATATAAAATCCATTGTACCAATTTGATCTGATGGTTTATATAATCATCTCATGATGCTAAGCGTTTAATTTTGTGCGCGCGTACCCACGTTTTATGCCTTTTCATGGGACCGTTGGGGCGCGCGTACACGTATACTGCCAGTCCTTGCCCCTCCACAATAAACCCAGTATTTCGCGTCATTGAGAGGATAGGAGTATTGGTCTTCGTTACGTGTTGGTCAAGATGCATGTCCAGTTGGCACATCGACCATGCTCGGATGATCGTAGGATGTAGCATCACTCTCATCCTTCCGCAAATTCATGCACTCGTTCAGACTTGATATTAAAACCAACAAGATCCACGTAAATGCTCATTGAACATTATTGAAGATGTGATTTTGTTTCCTGGACGCTGACGGCATAGCATCAGATACAGGGAGTCTATGCGGCGTGTTAGTCACGATGCCGAGCGAGAGCGGCAGTTTGCATTTCCACACGGATCGACAAATCGAAACAATAGATTGTAATGAATTAAATTTTCATTTTCGATTATTAATATTGTTGCATCCCAAAAAAATCCAACCGCGATGCAGTTCATTACCCGCCCTGGTGCGCCCACCATTTGCTCAGTTTCGCGTCGCATCCCTTTTCGCCGCTGACATTGTCCCTTACGCGAACCCAACATGGCAGTAAGGTACATCGATCAAGGTAAAATTAATCATCCTTACATATGCAAGACCACCGCAAAAGGCGTGTCTCTTAGCTCAGGCCTACCTGCTTATGTTGCGCTTGCCTGCGCTTGCCGGTAGCTGTATGTCTACGAATTAAACACCTGCAACAGCAAAGCCATACCACAAGTCATCCCTTGCATGAAATCTAGACGCATCGATCAGATCTTATACGGAGATGCATAATTAAGTCCGCAAAGTCCGCACGTCCATGTTCGTTATGCTGGCTGGGCAAAACGCTGCCGGCACCCACTTAACAGCAACTTTCGCAACCGACCGAAGGCGCACCCGTCGTGAACGGACTATCCAACTTCCCTTCTGCCGTATTCGGACAGCTCTCTTCGAACCTCGTACACGCACTGGCACTGTTGCCAGGTCTGTTGCGTGCGTTTGATCGCCTTAACTCCTATCCAAAACAGCAGTAGCAGCAGTAGCAGCAGTAGGAGCAGCAGCAGCAGTAGCAGCCGTATTGATCTCATAGAGACTTCAAAATAATAATAATAATGCTACGAGCGCGATTTGCGTCGGTCCATCAGACGGAACGACCCAGATCGATTTCACAGCGATTGCGGCGGACCGCGCGGACGTTGCAGACAGAACATGACAGACATGCTGCTTCGGTATCGAATCGCATTGGAGCTGCCTAATCTGCAATAGCACTGCGATGCCAAACTACCAGGCACGGCAGCCACTTCCAGAAGCAAGTTGCGTCCAAATAGTTGCTGCTACTGCTGATGAAAGCTCCGAAGTCACGGTTGCCGCGGTCCGACGACAGGGGCCTTTCCTGATCTGGGTCTCCAAATGGCGTCATTTCGCTCGGTGTTCCGCGCTGTTCCGCGTGATGCAGCTGGATGCAAACGTCGCCGCCACCCCGCCTCGGCAGTAGGAGCAATGTCGTAATTATAGCGAAATGGATCTGGGTCAATCTGGCGTCGAACGATGGCTACATCATTGATTGGAAGCAGGACGCCTAAGCTGCTGCAGTTGCGGGTGAGGTGGCGAAGCTAGCCCGACGCAAATCGCAGAAATGATAGGTCACATCAATCATGAATGCGGACCACGGATAGCTTTCTTTACGCCTACGAATAAACGGAGTCTAATGAAGATACGTTTCTGTTTTTTCCACGTCCTTGGTCAGTCGGGAAGTACGGGTCGGACTCCCGCGCGAAGTACATTCGACCACCTCATTCGTAGGTTCCCGCCAGAACTCTTCCATGTGGAAAATTGAAGTTCCAAGTAGCTTAAATCTTTCAAGGGTTGTTATGTTCTCCAAACTGCCACTTTCAATGAATCTTTCCACGAAGGCACGATGGGAGCTGTGACTTGTAAATCCGCTTTGCCAATCCCAGGACAACGGATATTGGAGGTAAGCGTCATGTGTCACCCCCCGTACAGCCCGGTACAGCTGTACACAAGTACGGAGGCTCCGGTCCTGACAGGAGGCAAAGTGGTACATACAGTCGATGCTGTGGTCCAGTTTTGCGCAGCAGTTAATTTGATTAGTTTATGTTGATATTTTCAGGGAATGGTGTGAATCTGTGAAACAGTTAAATTAGATCCATTGGTATTCGATGCCGTCTGACGGTTAAGTTGGCAAAGTCAGTTACAGTTTTCTTAGTTGTGCCTGAAGAAATTCGAATACGTAAACAGCTTCAACCAAGACATCGCAATAATAAGGACCCTGCACGTACCTCACCGCCTACGCCATCAGGGCGCCTTAACCATTCAGCTTTTCTGTTCTTAAATATGACGACATGTTTTTCACGTACAACACCAATGCTGTACGCACATCGCTCGAGGCAGCATGAAAAAAGTCAACAAAGAAACATAATTTTACTTCAAATAATAATACGTTTAACGCTGCTTTCAAGCTTTCTGTTGTTAACGCGTAACATGGATACGGCATACCCGTGATGTGTATGTGTTATTTGCCGTACAGCATTACGACAGGCTGCATACGGCATCACGTGTAGTACCGGGGGTTGAGCCACAGCCGTGTGGGTTCCCCGGGGCAGGGAGCACCTACAAGGGTGTACGCCACCAAACCAGGATGTATGGCAGCAGCCACATCTGTGACTGCAGCAGCGGCGGCGCCACCGTCAGAGGAGCCACCACATCCAACGCGTTCGTTGCTGTACGAATAGTCGCGCACTACCGTCTTGGTTTCATCACCGCTGGTGACATTAAAGTCCATCTCCGTTTCCGCGATTGGCACCGCCGTCATCGCCGCAGGGGCTGCTGCTGATCCAATGCCACCAGCTTCTACAACAACTTCTTCTGCCAATGCCGCCAATGCCGCCGGTGATGACGACGATGACGACAACGATGCCCGTGTCGTCATCGCTGCTGACGCTACTTCTTCCTTCCTCTCGGCAGCAGCTGCTCCTGCCGCCGCGGCTGTCACCGTCACCGTCACCGCCTCCGTCACCGTCTCCGCCGATCTCTGTTCCGAACCCACCGCCGCCACCGCCAACGTCGGCGCAGCAACAGCCTTTTCCGGCACGTCGAACACCGCACCATCTCCCGTCTTAAAACCGCTTCCCGCAGGTTTCGAACCGATCACTTCTCGCAACCAGGACGCTTCTGTGTCAGTTACCGGTGTGGCGACCGATTCCCACTTTAAAGCGGCCCAACATGCACTTGGAAGGGGTAACCTGAACACCCAACAGTATCAGAACAGGTCAGACAAGGATCGGCTGTTGTGGGGTCTTCCACCTCCTGGCGTACGTTGTTATTATTAGTTTTAACTGTCAACTAGTTGTAAGTAAATTTGAACTGGAGTTTGGGATCCATCCGTGACAGCACAGCAGCTTTGGCAGCAGAAATGGTGAAGCTCAGAGAGGTTATCAACTCATGATAAGAGAGCCAACAAAAAGATTATGAACCTCCTGAGAAATACATTTAAAAATATTCCACAAAATATAAAAAAATAATAAAAACCAGTAGCATACACACACACACACACATATATATATATATATCATATCGTCTGACTCGCAGCACGTTTATCTAAATGAATAGGCTGATTAAATAATAGCAAGATTCACTCTTTTGCATCATCACGAGTCGAAAATTGCCAAGCGTGTACGACGTTGCGCAGACAACAAAAGGTGTAGTACAAGGAACATACGACAAAAGGAACACACGCGTCGTACCTTCTGAAATAGGTGCCTGGCTCCATAGCAGCATGCGTCTGCGCGCGCGATGGCAGGGAGACCACAGCCGGCAGCGCTCAATGAGGCCCCCCCGGGTTAATGCGCCGTGTACATGTCTTTGTTATTAGACTTTCCCCCTTCCCGCATTAACCCCCGGGACACTGTTCATGGCCCTCCCTGGACATCCCCCTTCCGCACCCGTCTTCTGGAGTTGTGAGGGCTGACCGATACAGTTCGTACGCCTCTCTCCGACAAGTACCTCAAAGGCTGTGCAAAGTCTTAGACAGGCAGGGAAGACGAGAGCGAGGCGGAAGAGGGCGAAATCAAGGAGAGGAATGATGTCCAAAAATGCGAGAGTGCTATAATAAAATATAATCCTTTAACCGGAAGAATGCATCAATTAAGATATCATAGAAAACAACTAGGATTTCCGGTGGCGGGCACAAATTTATTTTGTGTAAAAACGACTTAGATTTCAACATTAATCTCGGTAAAAAAATTACTAAAACTCGCTTTGCTCGAGGGTATCCAAAAAATATCTCTTAAGCATCTAATAGGATTTTATAATGTTAACGGCAGCGGAGGACAGTGAAGACAGCGAAGAAATCAGATAAGGGAGGGGAAGACGTCAGAAGGGCCTTATTCGTACAGGGGGAGGGTTTCATTAGGGGCTCAGGTAAGTCATACCCTCCTTCCGTACCCGTATCCTGGGAGACGCACAACACTGCCGGTTCCAATTCGTGGGTCAGTGTGGTCGCCGCTGCGGCGGCGAACTCCATCGCGTCGTTCACTAGCCGTACGTCCGCCGCGTCGCGTCGTACCGCCACTGCCGCCACGTGCATCAAACCCGTCCGCTCTAGCAACGGTAGGACGCCTTGCGAGTTGGTCGTTGATCACGTTGGTTTGCAACGGTCAACCGGAAGGAACAACCGATTAACACGGGAAGTAATCGGCATTGGCGGCGAAGGGCAGCATCGCAGTACGCCGCATCGCATCACACACAAGGATAGGCAGGCATGCAAAGGTGCAAGAAGATATACAAATACACAAAAGTCATATCAGAGGAATGGACATAATTGTCACATCATGACTCCAAATCCTAATCCAACAACGACAACAGCAACAATAATAATATTATTATTTGATTCCTATCTGAAATGCAATTTCGACGTCCACTGCTGCTGTTGCTCCCGCTCCGTCAGCGTCAGCGCTTTTCCATTCCCATTTCCATCTCCCCCATCCACCTCCACCAACCTACCTGCTAACCGCCGTACCGTGTCCGTATTGCCGTACGCACGGCAAGCCACGAGCTGCGCCCCGCCTCATCCACCAGTGCCTTAAGGGGAACAGATGGTTGGGGAGAGCTGGCGATGATGATGATGATGATGATGATGATGGGGAACGAGTGGAAGACGCGATGTCCCGCCGGCGGCTTACCCGCAATCGCCGTACTTGTACGGGTGCCGAATAGGATGGCGCGAAGAAGTCCACGTTATCCAAATCCTGACGGTGCAGATACAAATCACCGAATATCAAAAATTGGTAAGTCCCAAGGTACGGGAGTCCCAAGGGTCGATCTGTGCCACACGCAGGCTTATGGCGGTTCTCTTCACGCACTCACCCAAAAGATGGCAGTACGGCGGTTCTGGAGGAGGTTTCGGAGTGCTGCGTCAGAACCCGGAGGCCGAAGCTGCGCCAGTTGGGATGTTACGCCGGTAAAGCCGGCGGTTGCGTTACCGGCGGTGTGGATAGCTGGAGCTCCAGAGGGGGCCTCGTGGTGATCTGGATTACCATGCGATCTGGGTCGGCGGGGAATGGCCAACGACGGCAGGTACTTAAGGACTGCCCATGGCAGTGCCGTGCTGCGAGCGATCCCTGGCGAAGTCTGCGTCCATGGTTGCAGATGTGGACGTCGTTGCAGGAAATGTGGCATCCTTGACGGCAAGGTGAAGAATTGATGGTGTGATATCGTTGCAAAGCTTGCTCCTGCGGTTGCGATCGTTCTGTTTCAGAAGTCTTGCATAGATGTGTAGATTAGGGATATGCCGTGGCGGAGCATCCTGGCCTGATGGAGCTTGCAGTGGTGTTAACATCTCAGGAATTCTCCAAGAAAATTATGCTGCATCTGGAGCACTAAAGAGTTTCATTCTTGTTAAGAGCGGTCATCAAATAGGGCACGAGCACGAGCACGAGCACGAGCATTCACATGACCGAGCACGAGCCGTTCCAAACGTCGAGGTCGCCGTGGTTGATGAATGTGATACCGATCGGGCAATCTCAATTCAAGATCCAAAGATG
Organism: Volvox reticuliferus; assembly: GCA_019650235.1. Taxonomy (NCBI): domain Eukaryota; kingdom Viridiplantae; phylum Chlorophyta; class Chlorophyceae; order Chlamydomonadales; family Volvocaceae; genus Volvox; species Volvox reticuliferus. The sequence goes on along the minus strand of BNCP01000068.1, from coordinate 115,219 downwards.
CTTCCAGATGCGAATTGCCAAATAATAAACCCTTTGTCAGGAACTCAGGATTAGTGCACCGCAGTCAGCCCCCTTTACAGGATTAAACAGAAATGTGAAATAGCACAGCGTTTCAATTATATAACATATTTTCCCAGTAACCACATCAGCAATTTTAATAATGTCGTTCAGACCTTCACAGTTGGACGAGTGTTGCCGTTGCCGTCGTTCCCCCTTAAGCCATGGACACACCGGTTTTCGGGTTACTTGATATCCTTGTTAACGTAGTTCACATTTGTATATACCTATTATTGCTTTGCAGGAAGCTTAGTCGTTAAAACAAACGTCATGCTTGCGACGTAAGGTTGCGAGGGTCAGCAATGGCTGAGGATACAGAAGTAGGAAATTGTCACGTAGCTATTGATGTGCCAAATGGGGCATCAGGCTGCGGACACTACGATGCAGTGGCGCACCAGTCGGCGCCTTTGTTTATAATTCCGCATGACGAAGAAGAGTTACCAAATATTGAACAATCAGCATGTATAACTGTGGCTGATGCTCAACCCGAATGTCTTGGTACAAGCGAGACGTTGGATGCCGGAAAACTGAGGAGCGTGGTGGAGAAAAACAGCGTTGCGACATATCACGACTCGCGCCATCCATTTTCACACATTGCTAAGCGTATAAGGCTGGGGGGTGGCTTTGGTTCGGCAAGAGTGGGCCATGCCCCAGACGCGACCGAGAAGAAGCGAAAGGGCAACGTCAAGAGAAAAGTAAGTTTATAAGCTGGATTTTAATCTGAATTATACTGGATATGTTCAGCTAACCTGACAAAACCTCGTCCATTTCATGGCATTCCAAACACCCATCCCCAGGCTCTCCTACTCGCGGTGCGGAGGGACAAAAAGGTGGTCATCGTGCCGATCCTACTGCTTTTCCTTTGCTTGGGACTGGGATTGTGGGGCGTCTTCGCAGCATCAGCACAGGAGAGGCGTCAGCGGTTGAACGAAGCGCAGAACCGCGCTGCAGACAAAGCACAGACAATCGCTTCAGAGCTTCGCGCATGCTACCTACCAGTCAAGGTTTGTTTGTGTACCTTGGGTTTGTTTCCATTCCTGACATTCGCCGGGGGATCGGGGGTTTGATGACGTTAATGATCGAATGGCGATTTGGGACGGCAACGCTGTTACGTGGGCGGAATAAGGCTTCCCAAAAACCTGATACCACCAGGGGCTTAAAACAGGGGCAGTTAAACCAAGCACGACCCAGATCGCGGTACAGCCTAAAATGGTTAAACTGCACCATGAAGAGAAACGATAGCATTCAACAATAACGTGCAACGACATAAAATTAACAAGTACGCGTGGGATGTTGTCGGGTCTCGGAAACCAGGCGTACAGGACGAGAGGTAGGATTGGGGGCTGGAGTTAGGGTTGAGACATTGACTTCGGCGTCAAGTTGTACGGCATGCCGTGTGTGTGTGTGTAACACACACACACACACACACATGGAGAGACGGGCCAGGAGTGGGTGTCAGGTCACGTCAGGACGCGCGCTGCTAAAAGTTTTGGATTACAGCACGCTGTACGGTACGGTGGGACCAGGAATAGGTTTTTGGAAGCACCCATGGTGACGAACGCGTTTGTGAGTTTGTAAGTTCACATCACCCTAGCTAGGCAAATCGGTGTTCCTTTGATGAGAAGGCGCGTATCATAATTGGCGGTCGCATAGAACACACACACACACGCGCGCGCGCGCAGTTACACTGTACATATTTTTGTACATTTATGTTCGTATGATATGTAGATTTATTTTAATATATAAATATGTCTAATTAATATGATATGTCTAATGAATACGCATGCTTGTATGTCAACGGGGACTTGCTCAAGTAATGGACAATAATGGAGCTCTGTGTCCAATCGGGGTTGTTCCATGCGCACGTACGTACATGTTTGCTCTTGGTACGGGGATGCAGGTGATGCAGTCCTTCGTGACTCGCTATCCGTACTTTCCTACCCTCAACGCCACCTTCGCCTCGCTGGCAACTGAGCTGCTGTCGCTCACGGCGGCTGGCAGTATCGCCAACATGCAGCTGGCCCCGCTAGGGGTGGTGAAGGCGATTGAGCCACTGGCAGGTCAGTGCCGCTGCGTTCGTTAACAGCTCGGTCGGTGGTGGTGTGATCGTACTTTTAGAGGAATCGTTTTTGCAGTGTACGTTAAAAAGAGATACTTGGGGGGATGTTTTTATATAATTTAATTTAAATATTTTATTATAATAATTTTTATTATATATTCAATATTATATTTATTATTATATAATAATTAATATTCTTGGAAGGAGATTTCAAAACCTGCAAACAGGTAAGACGGATGCGTCAAACAGGGAGCATCCGAACACGAGGTTCCCAGAGCGCATTTGCGAGGAGGATAAGAAGAGTTACGTACGGCATTCGAATGAAGAGCTACAGCCTGGGCCAGAAGGGAGGTGTAATTGTCGCACGATAGTGAACCCGGCCGCAACAACTCCATGAAACATGACTGGCAACTAACTAAGAACAATTAACTGAAAGCCAACTAACCGTGAAAAACGACCAGGCAATGAGGCTGCTCTCGACCACGACCTGCTGGCGGATTCGAAGAACCGGGATTTCGCACTGCGAACTATCGAATCGCACAGCCTATCGTTGGCGGGACCGTACGAGCTCGTACAGGTGTGTTTGTACGACATTTTTAAAGGAACGGAACTTACTTCAATGACATATAAAATAGTGCTTTGCACAGGCTCTTTGTTACATTTATCTGTTAACAAACATCATGTAGCTCAAAACCTCATGCTTTAAAATGTCGTAGTCGTGGCAACGGCAGAGCCAGAGTCACTGAAACGACCGTACAGTCCCATGGGTCATGAGGGGAGATTTTTGCCCTGGACTCCAAAGCCCCAGCCCAAAATCAGTGCAAACGCGAAGACGGGTCCGCATTATTTGTATTGCGTGCCCGGTCCTTTGATCGAGGCTTATCGCTCTGTACCATCGCCTCAACTCCTCCCTTCTCTGGTGAATATGTCGACGGCGGTGGCGTCTGTAACGGCGGCGGCGGCTGTGACAGGGTTTTAAAGGAGCGCCCGCGCGCTTTCCCATCTTCATACACGGGGTGTCGCCAAACGAGACTTTCGGCGCCGACCGGGACGCCACGAACTGCTCCGTGTGCTACGACCCCGCCACGAGGACCAAGTTCTGGGGTACGGGTTGTTGTCGTACTCGCGTTGTAACTGGTACTATCTGCTGCCGTACACGCCTGCCGTCGCCCTAGGATTTTCTCCGCGCCAATAATTGTTGAATCGTCTGGCTCAATTTCTTTATATATTTGGATCTAATTGGGTTGCATATTTTGACGTTTCGCACCCGCTCCCTGCCCTTATGACCGCTAACTGCGTTTCTATGTCTATGTTGTGGGTGTCGGTGATGGTGGCGGTTGCGACTTTTGTTGTCCCCGTGCAGGTTTCGCGACGGTGTTGATTCACTGGAATAGATTCTTGTACGATGTCGTACACATTAATGACCTTATCGACGAGGGCTTGCAGTACAGACTCACCCGGCCGGATGATGTGGACAAAACAAGGTTGTTCGTACTGGGGGGCCAAAACGAGGTATGTCGTACACGTGCAGGGAATGTCCGTTGATTTGATGCCGCAAAGAAAACATAAACCTAGCGAAAAGGTGAGCCGCAGTCGTTGATGTCTGGTGTGTGTGTGTGTGTGTGTGTGTGTGAGAGAGAGAGAGAGAGAGAGAGAGAGAGAGAGAGAGAGAGAGAGAGAGAGAGAGAGAGAGAGAGAGAGAGAGAGAGAGAGAGAGAGAGAGAGAAGGGAGCCTAGCCTAGACGAACAGGTGTCAGTTAAAAGTGTAAACGGCCTAATAATACCTTCGGGATGGTTCCAGCCGTTTATTGTCAACACTAACAAAGCCAGTGTGAATACTTTCAAAGTGAGTGAGGAACCATTCGACACGCCGCGGCGACCTCCCCGGAAGAAGTCAAATGTTACCTGCGCAATTTGCATTAAGATTACCAAAAAATATTATAATTCCTTAAAATATAAGTACGACATTGAATACTTTCGTTGGCGTATTGATATCAGAACATGATGCCACCCGATGACGCGACGCGTGCTAAAGCCGTTGTCACCCGTTGTCGTGACCCATGGGTCGGTCGTTCATCCCGCATTCCCAGTCGCTTCGTGAACCAGTGGAGGTCATGATCACGGTGCCGAACAACGTGTGGTGCCTTTCAGTGGCGGACGCACGCGGCTGGTCCCCGAACTGGAAGTGGCCATTGGTGGCGATGGTGGGTGCAAAACATGCTCGTGTCGCGTTTCACTATTTTGTACTTTGGGTAGAAACTGACACATACGTGCAAACACACACACACACACAAGTGCCTACAAGGACATGCACACGCTTTCTGATTTCCTTTGTGGCCGGTGGTGTCCATGACTGGCGCGTTTGCCTCCCTCTCACCAACACACACACACACACACACACACACACACACACACACACACACACACACACACACAAATGCATTCTTGGCACCTTTCCCCCGGGTCAGCCCACATGCACAAGTATACACGTACACACGTACACACGCGGAAACTTGCGCCTTGTCCGCATCTTAACCTTAATCTTCGGCGCCTCAGTGCAAACAACCGGCGCGAGCTCCCTCCCCCTCCCCCTCCCCCTCCCCCGCCCGCGCCCCTCTCTTTGCAGGTGGTTGCAATGAGCTTGTTGTTGTCAGTGCTGGTAGGTCTGGCGCTCGTGGGGCGAACTCAGCAGCATCTGTTGCTGGAGGAGGTGCTGGTGAGTGGATTTCCTGGGGCCACAGGAGCATGGGGGCGTAGTTGTCTGGCCCCTAAGACCATTTATTTATTTATTTATTATTGTTATACCTCTTCAATTATATTTCCATAATTATTTATTAGCCATTGCCGCTCGAGAGCGCCCCAACTACTGTCTAACCGTAACCGACTCTTTTAACTGTTACAGTCCGCCAACCGACAACTGGAGGATGCGGCTACAGCACTGCTAAGTGAAAAGGAGCGAATGGAGGCATTGCTGCGGCGGCAGTACAACCTCATAGAGTGCCTGGGCCTGGATCCCGGGAACTCACAGACTGGCAATGGCAGCGCAATAAACGGCGCCAGCAGCGCTGCCAGTGCTGCCGTACTGTCTGGGGTGACGAGTAATGGAGGCGGAGGCGGAGGCGCCGCCGACAGCGCAGCGGCGACGGTGATGGGCCACGGTCCGTCGACGATAGGGGAGCATCTTGCAAGCCCTGCAGGTGGATCATGACCCGTTGTGAGGATCGGCATTATGACAACATTGTTATTATTATTACTATCATTATTTTATGACTTTGGTGCTTAAGTTTTGGAAGCTTTGTGCTGGCGTTAGGTTTGGCACAACCGAAGCGGTAGCCCAACGAACCTAACCGCATCCCAACCGACTTCACACAAAAAACGCCCAACAGACAAAATAGAGGAGATGAGGAAGATGCTGCTGAGAGGAAATCGGTTGAGTGGCACCGGGAAAGGCAGCAACGGCAAATTGAGGGATGGCGCCAATGGCGACGCTGGCGGCGACGGCAGCGGCGGAGTCCGCAACTCGAGGGGACGGAAATCCGCAAACAGCGGAGGTTTGAGTACGGACCTGATCCTTGGCGAGATGATTGGAGAGGGGACGTTTGGGAAGGTAAATCGGAAATCTTTGCAATCGTACATCGTATACGTTTAAAGGGCTTTTGCAATTTCGTGTGCCTTTGTGTTTTTGGGGGTTGGGAGCTGGGAGGGGAGTTGTGTGGTATGAAGTGGTGGTGGTGAGGAATGACCTGTCATGTGCTCTCTACTTGCGTATCGGCCGTATTTGCAATGTCGTTGCTTTCTCATTCCTTCATATCGCAATTCAGCAACCTTTATTGGGAAGCCTTCAAACTGCCTGACCTGATCGCCGATTTCTTTCTTTTCTTTTCTTTTTCATTTTTCTTTATTCTTTTTATTTTTTCTTTCTGGCGCCATTATGCTCCAGCCATCTTCCCCTCCCGCCTTCGTCTAGCTCCGCACATTTCCGTCTAACCCTCCCTCCCCCCTCCCTTCCCCCGCCCTCCCACACACAACCCTTACGTTCGGCTCTTCACCCCTTTCCGAAAATGCAACGCCGTCGCCCGCCCCTCGTTCGCTCCACTCCACCATTCCCTCGTCTCTCTCTGTCGCAACGGGTGCTTCCTGTGCACCTGGAGGTCTATCGAGGTGAGTAGGGCAGGGCGTATGCGTAAGTGAGTATGTGTGTATGTCTTGAGCATCTTGTGTTTGAGCATCTTGATTTCCTCGTGACATTCTTATTCCTCTCCCCGGTCCCGGCTTTAGCCGCATCTTTCGTATTTCCGCCCTCCTCTTTCCCCGCCACGAACCCCAAACCCCTCCCAAACCCCCTCCCACTCCATCGTCCACCCAACCCCACCTCACCGCAATCCTTCCCCCCCCCTCTCCACGCGCTCACGAAGGCCTCTGGCGGGGTACGGAGGTGGCTATCAAGACCATTATCCTGCCCACCAACATGTCGGGCAAGGAGAAGCGGGAGAAGATGGCGGTGATGGAGGCAGCCATCAGCTCCTCCCTGGCACATCCCAACGTTGTAGCCACGTATACGTACCAAATCAAGCCGCTCAAGGTGGGGGATCATGCACGCGCGCGCGCGTGTGTGTGTGTATGTGTGTGTTGTATGATACGAGTGTACGGTGCAGCGTAATCTCCTTTCTTTTGACTTCTCCTTCTCCGATTACCTCCTAGTTTCTCATCACGATGATTTTCGTGAGCAGATCTCGCGCGTCAAACCTTGTCAGATTTTCCTTAGATTTCACGGCAGGGTTTGTTTCCTCGTCTGCTTTCAACTTCCTCACACACTTTACGCCACCTTATATATGGCACACCATATTTCCATTTTACCTCCGTGTACCCATATCGCCCATATCGCCCGTATGTTAGCCCCGTCTACAGCCACCGCCAACATCCGACTATAACGGTGGTGATTCGAATCTGTGCTCCTCAGCAGCCGTACCAGGACCCGCTATTCGCTTTCATTCCCCCCTATTATCATTTCCCCCTACTCCTGGCGCCGCTGCAGGACTCCTCGGCTCAAAAGACGGGTCGACCTTCCGATGAGCTCACCGCCTCCGCCATCATTGTGGGAAAGTGCGTACTGGTATGATATAGTAGACTCCCCCTTAGGAGTGATAAAGAACACTCCAGGGAATAACACAGAGAGCTTTGGCGGGATGGAGGGAGCAAGAAGCACATCCCTGGAGGCGCACGGTGTGGGTTGTGGATTTCGCAAAGGCGTCTTCGTCCCCCCCTTCCCCCCGTCGTCGTCGTCGTCGCCGCCGTGATCGTGCCCTCAGTTACGCTGTTGTCATTCCCTCTGTACCTCCACCGCCGCTTCTACCCCATCCCCGCCTCGTCTGTAAGCCCTTGTCGATCTACAGCGCGGCAGCATGGCTAGTCACCCCATAGCCCATACATGCCTCTGAACTGCCCGTATGGACTTGCGCCTTCAAAACGTCAGAGCCCCCCTGTAGAATCGGCCACCGTTGCCCCATCTCACAGGGCCGCTACTTATTCATTATTCATTATTATTATTATTATTATTATTATTATTATTATTATTATTATTTAGTAGCAGTTGTTGTTAATGTTGTTAAGGATTTGGTTATTCGTTTCTTTGCATTGGCACTCTTCATGGGTTCCCACCTTTCTTTCGCTCCGGTTGGCGCTTGTGCTGGCAGTGATAAAGCCACTGACGGGGGGGGCTCTGGACAGCGGCTCGAGGATCCTCTGGCGCCCTTCAAGGAGGACATTGACGAGGCGCAGAACCGGGCAGCCGGAATACACAGCTACGAGGTAGGGGCAGGGGCAGGGGCAGGGGCAGGGGCAGGGCAGGGGCAGGGGCAGGGGCAGGGGCAGGGGCAGGGGCAGGGGCAGGGGCAGGGGCAGGGGCAGGGGCAGGGGCAGGGGCAGGGGCAGGGGCAGGGGCAGGGGCAGGGGCAGGGGCAGGGGCAGGGGCAGGGGCAGGGGCAGGGGCAGGGGCAGGGGCAGGGGCAGGGGCAGGGGCAGGGGCAGGGGCAGGGGCAGGGGCAGGGGCAGGGGCAGGGGCAGGGGCAGGGGCAGTTTGGAGCACTTAATAGTGGGGACGTACGTGTGAACGAGTGTATGTGGTTTTGTCATCCATTCATATTCAATTCGTCGGCCATTGTCATGGCTTAGTTCCATTCTTGCTTTTGAAGCATGCAGCAACCTATGTCCTCCCTTTCGCCCGAATGCAATTCCAAGTAATTCCATCAGCCTCACTTGCATGCACTTGAAGGTAAGTATCCTCTCATCCTCTATTTCCGCCCCACCTCTCATCCTCTATTTCTCCCCCCCTCCCGCTGTCCACCGCGGCCTCTCCCCCGCCTCAGGTTCAGTTGGTCCTCGAATACTGCGACAAGGGCTGCCTCCGTGAAGCCTTAGATGCGGGGATTTTCTTTGGACGTGAGCGGGGTTGCAATATAGAAGGCTCCGCTGCCGCTGCGATGTGGATCAGGGGATCAGCGCTCGAGCATAGAATGGGTTTTGGAGGGGGGGAATGTGATTTATCGAGTTTATGCATGGCTCAATATTCTGTGCGAAAGACTTGATTCTGTAATGATTGAGGATGCAGCCAAAATGCTTTACAGCAAGTGGGGGCCGGGGAGGGTTTGTGTTTACCTGGTGCACGGTTGTGTCTAAGGGCCATCTTCACAGGGCACCATTTTTCAGTTTTTAGTGCTTAGTTTACTTAATTGATGATTGGGTTAATTTTTTAATAGTGTAAAAAATTTATGTCGTACATTTTTCTATTATTTCTCTTGCAGCTGCAATTTACGTAGCCGCCAAGCTTATGGCCTTCATATGCCCACGTATACCCGCAGAGAGCGGTCTCAACTTCTCCGCCATTTTGGACACCGCAGCCGACGTTGCAAAGGCGCTGCTCCACTTGCACCTTAATGACGTACTGCATGGAGGTAAGTTTGACCCATATACACGTACACACCCATACACATACACATACACACAGTGTACGACCGTGTTTCTCGGTGCAGATCTCAAAGCGGACAACGTCATGCTGAAGTCATGCGGCGGGGAGGGCCGGGGCATCATGGCCAAGGTACGGCAAGAAAAAGCACACCTTTCCTTTCCTTTCCTCCTCTGTATTTTCCTCCTTTTTATTGCTGGAAATTGCTTTCAAGTGGTCATAAAATATTTTTTTATGATTTAAGGGTATATCTTCGGGAAATCCTTGTCATATTTATTTTATATTAATCACCAGTGAATGAATTTCTCTCCGTACAACAGGTCGCGGATTTCGGTTTGGCCATCAAAATGGATCACCGAAAGACGCACGTATCAGCTACGTTCCAAGGGACACTCACGCACATGGCTCCAGGTAAGGGGTTTTCGGATTTTACATGTTCTTGTTGAATGTATATTTTTGGATGTTTGAATTTCGTTTTTGGGGGGAAGGGTTTGGATTTTGGAAATTTAGGATTTGGGGGGAAGGGGTCTTGAGGGGTGTCGATGGGCTGAAGATAACGAGCCAGGAGAAGCCAGGTTTGTACGGCAGCTTGATTGCGATCCCAAGTCGTAATCGCTAATTTCCTCACCCACCTACAACAAACTCACCTCCTGGCGTGAGCCCACTTCCTTTTCCCCGCGATCATGCCCTTAAAACCCCTCCCTTTTGTTTTTTCGCCTTTCCCCCCCTCCCAGAGGTGCTGCTTCACGGGCAGATGTCGAAAGCGGCGGACGTGTTTGCGTTCGGTGTCACGATGTGGGGTGGGTGAGAGCAATACACATATCGTGCGTGTCTGTCTGTTCATCTATATCTGCAGCAAAGGACGTATTCGCGTGCGTGTGTATGCGGCGAGGGGGGTATAGGCGTAGGGGAGGTGTAGGCGTATCCTCCATGCTGTTTTATTTCCGTTCCTGTCGTACTGGCACAAACACATCTGTCCATACTATCGGCCCCTTTCTCTCCTACACCTTTCCCCTGCGTAACATGCGTTTGTGCTCCCTCCCTGTAGAAATGTTCACGGGCGGTTTGCCGTACCAAGGCGTCCCAGGTGCCCTTCTCGGTCATCTCATATCTAAGGAGGGCAAGCGGCCCGTGTTCCCCCCGGGCACCCCCGCGGATTTCAAGGACCTCGCGGAACGGTGTTGGCATGTAGATGCCGTACAGCGGTACGACATATGGCGGTTGGAATGGTGGATTCAAAGAATGAATCGCTGCCTAAGGACGTTGTCCGTCGGGTTTCAGGGGCTCATCAAGCGGTATGCCATCCCCGGGATGCGGCATATAGTTAGTATGGGAGGGAGGTTATGGCAGCCCCTGCAGCCCCTGTGGATAACTGCTTCAGGGAGGTTATGGCGGGGGAAATAGCTGAAATATTGTGGTGTATGGATCAATAAAAAAACACACACGTCCCCCAGCTCGTTCACCCCTGGTTTTCCCCCCCTTCTCCTTCCTTGCCCTTTTCCGTTCGTTTCTCCCCCATAAGGCCCGGCTTTGAAGAGATTTTGGCCACGTTGACGGCGCTGCGCGGGCAACAGCCCTGGCCGACGCAGCCTCTGTCGTACAACGCCATGACTCCGGAGCAGCGTCAAGCTGCCAAGCGGGCGGAGCAGGAGGGCGTGGCGGCATCTGTACGGCGGCGGTTACTAGAGGAGGAAAACGCGCGGCAGTCGGCGTCGGCCCCCCTGCCGCGGTTGCACAACCACTATCATAACCGGCCCGGTGCTCGCGGGTCGGGATCTGGGTGAGAGAGCGAGGGGAGGGGGGAGGGGGGAGGGGGGAAATGCTAATACACGACACCTGGTGCTGCTGTTGAGAAACACAAATTATAAACCATGAGGACGGGGGCGGGGGGATGGGGACGAAAAAACGGCTCGTCGGCGCCTGAGGGCGAAGGAAAGTGGGGGCGGGGAATAACTATTGGGTTGCACCTCTCGGTAGACGGGTAATTACACAATCGTCGTACATGAACACTTCGGACGTGTTCAAAAAGTCGACACTGCGCCATATGACAGCTCGGACATCCCCCGTTTAGCCCAGCGCCCCACTACCCCACCCCCTAAACCCCCTCATCGCTTCAGCTGCAGTTCGTAACTTCGTCTTCTCCACTCCTTCCCCCTTCCCTTCACGTCTAGTCCTTGTTTCATCAGCACCAGCACCAGGTTTTGTCGTTTATTCGCCTTCTCTCTTTTCCCATACCCACCTACCAAACACACACACAAACACATACACACACAAACACATACACACACAAACACATACACAAACACATACACACAAATAAACACACACACAAAACACGCACACACATCATATATATGTATATATTCAGGGGAGCTACGTATCCCGAATTCCTCGCACCGCAGGATGACAAATTCGCAATCTCCGGATCTCTATTCCTCTCGCCCATTCCGCCAACACGCCACCAGCGGCGACGGCAGCCAGCACCGCAGCCTGCAGTCTCCACGATGCCGGTCCTCGAGGAGGGGAGCCAGCAGGTCCCGTAGCAAGGCGGATGAGCCGGTGGGTGGGTGGATGGGAGCCCCCATGTCGTTTCCGACTGTGTGTGTGCGTGTGTGTGTATGTGAGGAGAAGGGGGGCGAGAGAGGTAGGTTTCAAGGAAGGGCAAAAAGAGGGTTGATGCAGCTAGTTAATGTGGCGAAGGGGGGAGGTGGAAAGGGAGAATGTAACGGTGGGGGTTGTACGGTTGGGATGACGGCGAAAAAGCGAGATTTGGTTACGGCTGTTGAGGAACAACAACGAACCGTGATCCGGATTGTGACCGAGGTTCTGGATCCGGTATTGCATGTCGGTTGGGGGTTGGAGGTTGGGGGGCTCATTCCTTTATGGTACTGATGCTGATGCTGACATGACCACTCTCCTAATTCGGCTACTCGGCTCTGTTCTGCTGCTGCTACTGCTGGTGGTTGCCAGATCATCATGGTCGGGACTCGCAATATCTCGTTATCTAATGCCATCACGTCCAAGTCCGTTTTGGTGAGGAAGAATTTATTATGTCAACGACGCAATATGTTTAAGGCACTCGTTAGTCGTTTTTTTGGTTAATAGTTGACATTTGATGGTTGATGTCGCATGGCAACAGATGGTGCCCTTGAAGTCATAATACCCAATTTGCCGTGACTGCAGTAATACGTATCTAGCTACTTGCGTATCTAGCTGTTGCTAGTTAGCTATGTAGATAGATTGATATTATCTCCCATGCCCTGACTCCCCCTCATCCATCTCCTTGCAGCTCGAACCAATCTCGGAAACGCGGTTTGAAGGCGACCCGGACGCGCCGGCGCAAGACGTAGCCTAATCAGGTCACACGTTCCTAAGTACACGTAGTGCACGCGAGTGCCTGAACAGGCACCTCCTTGGAAACTGTCACAATGCATTATACTGACTGCTATGCACAACATTAGGAAGCGATGCTGGCAGCAGCCAGAAGCAGCGACCAGAATAAGTGTTGCTTTCTGTCCCCCCGGTCCATCATTCGTCAGTGTGCCGGCCTCAGGCACTGCACTCGACGCCCGCCATTTTTTGACGCCAGTGCGCCCCATGGGTCGCTGTGGGCAATCATCCCACGGGTCATTGCATGCGGTCTGAATGGCCGTCATTAGTCACGATGTCATGATCACATCCAGTGGTCATGAGCTAAAACGGTTTTATTGCAGCTTCTGCCGCACGCGCATGCTTGTGTGTGTGTGTGTGTGTGTCCGTGTCCGTGTCCGTGTCCGTGTCCGTGTCCGTACACGGCACAGGTGAATTGATGTATGTGTATTGGTATTTTCATTGTCCCTCACCCCTCGGGGCCCGGATGGGTTAACCTTTCCCCTCGCGGCTCTCCCCTTTCCCCCGAAACCGTCAAGGTAAAGGAGGACCTCGAACCCGATAATAACCTCGAACCCCCGGGGGGTAAAACACACACGTGCGCGCCCGATGCACACACAAGGCACGGCATTCCTCGGCGCCCTCTGGGTGCCACTCCAATGTCTTCGCACGCACACTACTGAATCATTCAGTGCACCTTGGAATGCAATCCTGGTGTGACGTTATTGTTGGCGTACGGTAAACATGCATTTGTTGATCGGATGGGTATGTGTCGTACGGATTTGAGTGCCCCAACAACGAGGTTGGGGGTGCCGTACGGACGGTGAACAGGAGGTAGGAGGCTAAATATGACGGGATAAAAAGACGATGACGTGACTCCTCATATGCCAGAAGGGACCTTCATCTTGCGGCCTAGGTTTGCGCTGCCCCAGCATGCATTCCTCGGGTTCATTCCTCGGTGAGAGTGGTTCATCCAAGTTTTTAGTCTTCACAGATTTGGTGCTAGAACACCAAACCAGCGGAATAGCATCCAGCTTCCCTCGTTCCCTCGTTTCATGCATTGTCAGCACCACTATCTAGCTGTTGCGGCTGCTGCTTCTGTTGCAGTCCGCGGCGTCCTCATCGATATGCGAGAACTGATGATGAGGGAAGGAAGCTCCTCTATCTAATCTTGTCGGGGGGGGGGAGGCACTCGTTAGAGGAATGGATCGTTAAAAATTGCTTGAATCCAGATGCGGATCTCAATATGGATTTTACAGTATGATCCAGGATCCACCTTGGATCCAGATCTACATTCGAAAAGGATTGGATTTGGATTTAGATTTAAATGATCTAAATCAGGATTCTGACATGCATTTGGATCTGGATTGGATGTCGAGCTGTGGCTCGGATAGGTACCGGATAATCTGAAATATCGTACATTGCGGATGAGGGGGAACAAAATGATGCATTCATGTGTGTCTGGAGGTCTGTGTGTAGGATGGGTCAGTAGCGTACGTTGCTGGGTAGGCGCGTGGGCCTTGATGCGGGTGGATGCGGAAGAGAGAGAATGGTCACGTCTCACGCTAATTTAGCGTGCTGGCCGGCTGGGGGGGGGAGGGGGAAAGACTGGGGCTTCCTTCCCCCAACCAACCCCCGGGCCAATTCCTGAGAGGGCGGAGGGGGATGTGAAAGGGGGCGGTTAGTGCATACAGATTAAAAGCAAAGGCAGGATAAGTCAGTTTCACTCATTCAAGCAGGCGGGCCGGTGTCGGAGGACCGAAAAGGCGTCATTGAGGGCATTTCCTGTTTTGGCAAGGTATTGTCAATTGGACTTGGCCAATCCTGTATATGGTATACGGCGAATGCGTTGATATACGCTGTACGTCGAGCTGTAACTCTGGTATTTCCCCGGGATGTACGACGCGTGCGAGCTGCTGGGGTTTACGACGCGGATGAGCATCCGGGATGTAGAGTACTCGGAACAGTCGCCATGGAGTGTACGACGCGTGTTTTTGCACGTCCCGGGGAGATGACGTGTGCATGTATAGCGGTGTGACACATACGCATAAGAATTGGCACGTGTATTCTGCGGAACGATTTTTTCGATGTGTCATCATTTATAGCTACTCGTTGCTGCTCCTAAACCAAACGCTGAAGCTGCTTATGGAGCTTTCGTAGTTTCCGATAGTTCAGCTGCTACCGCTGCTACTGCTGCTGCTGCGGTACATTAGTCGTTGCTGCGACTGCGTTGCATCTGCACCACCTACCTGCAGTCGCTCTCGTCGCCATCCGTCATTTCGTGTCAATGATGCAAAACACGATGCGACATTCATTTCGCATCAAGCCCTTGAAAGGTGGTTGGGAGAAGGCCGTTAACCCTCCCCCTTTTGAGTGGTACCGTTTGGTTGTCGTACACAAGCTAAATACTACAGGTGGTTGGAGGTTGATCGTTAAAAGTACTGCAGGTCAGTTTTTAGTTGGTCAAGTACTGATGACTCGTCCGGGTCTAGTTTGCTTATTGGTTGTCTTTTTTTTGCCCTTTTGCGCCTGCGGTCTGATGAATGAGCCTGCCTGCCGCCTGCCTTCGGCGATGCGCGGGGGGTGGGGTGGGATGCCCCGAGGCGATGTGTACCGCGTGGGGAGCTTCAGCTTTGCCGTTTACTTGGCGGAGGGGGAAGCTGGAAGCGTATTGGCATATGTATTGACACAACCGCAAAGAAGACCAACGGACGCTTGCCACGTAGGCACGGTGCTCGAGATGAGCTGTCAGACCAAAAGGAATGAAGGAGCTCTCATGTACGGCACTACTGTGGCTGGATGATGTAGTGCATTGCCATTGTGTGCGATCACATCAACAACAACAACAACGGCAGAATGCGCATGCGGATAGATGTGAACTGGACATGGAGTTTGGTGGTGGCGCAGGAGTCACTCGAGCAAGCGAGCAAAAGTGGTGGGGGAATGAGTACGTGTGTGTGTATGTGTGTTTGTACTTCGTGCGTCAACATTCTCGTGCCGTTGTTTGGTTTATGGAAAAACCGATTCGGTGATGCGCGAGCGTTTTATACTGTGCTTGGTTGGTTGGTGGTTGGCTGGTTAGTTGGCGGTTATTTCAGTCTGTCCAGAACCTCGAGGAAATGGACGGACATGTTCGAGTGAATGGGACTGACGTGGGCGGTTAGGACGAGCGAGGAGATTCTGTTGTGTTTTCTGTTTGAAGCGTGGCACTGCTGCTGGACACTAATTAAGACGGACAGACAGACAGACAGACAGACAGACAGACAGACCTGTGGATGCAAATTTTGTTTTTAATACGGGCCTTCTATTGTTGATCCTCACAGTCGTCTCGGTGAGCCTTTCGTTAGACACCTCTTGGAGGCTGACGAACCCTACTCGGGGCTCAAAATGTCAATATGGATGAATGAAAGGGGCCCTACTAGCAACATGGGGCCCTACGGCTGTAGCCAATACGTGTGTTTCGGTGATGAACGTTAACCGTTGGCCGTTGGTTCTTGGTTACGGCCCGTGCGCATCGGTAGCATCGGTGGCGATAGCAATGGCAGCAGCAACCACCATAGCCAATGTCGCAGTGCGGCTGGCTGAAGGCGGTTCGTCGGGCAAGTTTGTTTCAGACCCATAGCACGACATCATAGGATGGCAACTCAGTTGCGCCAACGCTGAATGGCGGTTTGGTTATCGCAACAGCCGTTAAATATCTCACTCCTTCCACCGTGTACGACCTTACGTTTGGATGTCATGAAGTCCATTTTGTTAATTTAGAAGCGATACATCTACTTAAGTCACAGACGTTCCTCGTGCCGGAGGAAGCCTGTGCCGGAGGAAGCCTGTTAGCTGTAATGTGCCTTGCATGAGTAATTCAGAAATGCCGTACGATGATGTTTGCTGTACGGCCGGTCCTCTTTGGAAAGACTGGGAGGCTTGGACTCAGCACGTGACTCAGATGCATTATTGCATATTTTGGTTGGCGCCAGAACACCACCGTACCAGCAATCCAAATGTGGATAAAAATTGCGATGTATCAATCGATCGATCTTTCGATGTTTCTTCACAGGTTTGGGCCGCTCGGCTGGGGCTGCTGAGACGTTTGCCTTTCTGTGCCTCTATGCACGGGTTTGTGTTTGGCTAATGTAATAGCTGGAAATAGGTTAGGTTAGGGGCATCGTGTGTCATGGGATGGGTGCGTGGTCGGGCTGAAGGTCAATTCTTTAGGGTAATGTGATGCCATGCAAATATTTTGGACTATATGTTAGTTGAGCTGTGCTTTACTTCGACTTCCAGGTTCTGTGACGCACAGGGGTTTGTTAGGTGTCTGGGGGAATCGCTGCCCGGGGAATTCGGGACCGGATCTGCACGATCATACACCGTGCCGTGCGTGCCACGTGACATACACAGCGCCAAGTGAAGCTGGGTGGAGTCTTAAAGCACCGCAGGTTGTCCTCGTCCTCTCTGAAGATTTTGAGTCTGTATGTAGTGATCATGGTGGTATTATTATGGTGGCTTAGTTTCCTTGTCAGTGGGTATCAGAGCCAGGATTAAGATCCCTTCGCCATCAGCATAGGCAGCCATACAAATACGAGTTCGCCACGGGCTGTGAGGCAGTGGGGGAACAAAGAATCCAGTCGCAGAGAACCTGTTCTGGGGGCCGTAGTCTGCCATCTATGATTTCTGCTCCGAAGCTCACTTTCGGAGCAATGTTAAATGGTTTGACTAGGATTGCACGTCAACGCGGAAAAGAAACTCGTTTTTCATTAGCATGTTACAGTTAGACCCTTTATATTTGATCGTTGATGGTCATCTTGGCCCATAAGTGAACTTGTCATGGATGCAAAGTCCGTCGATGTCGATTTTATCTTTCGCATCTTCACCGCTTGCCAACATGACAACCCAACTATTATAATCGATGTTCGTCCGCACAAGGAATTCAAGCTAAACCACATTGCTGGTGCTTTTTGCGTTCGCTTATCAAGCAATGGCCAAGTCCTCGCTGTACGTCTAGTTCATGTGAAGTTACAATATACTGGGACGATATTTAGGCAGAGAATACAACTTATAAAGCTTGGAATTTATTATCACGTTCCCGTCGCCAACTTGCAGGACTATAGTGCGTCTTCGTACAACATCAAGTGGTCGCAAGATTGCTGGTAAGTTCTCCCTTCTCTGACAGTATTTCACCCCTATTGAAATCCCAAAAGTTATGGGACGATGATGAGGACGGGGCGGAAATAGCGTGCTGTCCCCCAACCACCAGTCGTGTACTCATCTTCTCCCATCATCGTCGTGATGATACGTCCTCTTCCCTCCTCACGCCAGTCCAATGAGACATTGGCTTTCTCTTTTTTTCCGCCTTCCGGCTCTTTCCCCGGCTTTCTCAGTCATCTGTTCCACCTTCTCCCCACTCGTTAACCACGGGCTCCCGTGACCTTACATATTTGTGTTTTCTCTTCCCCTCCCTTTCTCCCCCTCCCAAGGGAGGCCCCCAAAGAGCTTCTTAGACCCTCTCTCCCTGCCTCCCTCTTCCCCTTCCCTCCCGAAATTTGCGCAGGTGGGGCCGCAATGTGCTCGTATATGGCGAGGAGGGGCTTAAAAAGGACCACCCTGTCGTACGCTTTTTGGCGACGCAGGGGAAATGCCGTGCGCTGTACTACTATAAGGACGGGTGAGTGGTTAGTTGGTTATCATACTTGGGAGATGAAGGTTCAGGCAGCACTGAAGCCGCTGTGGTGGCAACGGCGGCAGCTGCAGCAGGAAATCAAACGAGACGTACGAGATGCGGTGGTGTACGGCCACACACTGATGCCGAACCGCCCTTCATGTACTTCTAAGTGGCAGCTCCGTCGTATGATGACTTTCTTTTTTGGCTTTGCACCCGGTGCTCATGCATATGATGGCTGCCCTCCATCTTACATATTAGTTTACGTTGATTTGTCGTACGCAGGTACGGCGCATTTGAGCAGCGCTACCCTTTCCTCTGTACGACATCTGTCAAGTCATCTTGTTTAAAAAAGTGAGAGAGGGAGTCTACGGAACAAGCTGGGAATTGGGGGGTGAAGGGGGAGGCAGTGGAGGTGTCAATGTATGGATGCTAAGGTTGCTAAGGATGCTCCTATTTTCTCCGTTTTCCTCCGTTAAGCAACGGTTTGTCGTACACACGTTTAAGTCGTAAAATGTGATGACGCAGGTACCCCTCCCAGATCATCCCCGGTGTTCTGTATCTCGGAGACTGGGCCCACGCGACCAGCCTCGAGCGACTTGACGAACTCAAGATTCGCCGGTAAGCCGACGGAGCAGTACAGAAGCAGAGCCGAGCAAAAGACAGAAAAGAGTGGCCCCAGCACGGGTGAAGCAAAACCCACCTCCTATCCCAAACACATAAGAAAGGGAGCTCAGCAATATTGAAGGTAAAATTTTGGAAGATAGAAAATAATATTTCGTCGTATACATCCCCGTACAGATTCTTATACCGCAATATGGTGTCGTACAAAGGATCATCCCCGTATGACAAAGCAACTTCACGGTGCCGTGCAAAGCAAAGCCCCATTCTTTTCTTTCGTTCCTCGTGACGCCCATAAGGCCCCCTCCCCACCCCACACACACAAACACACACACACCTCCCCTTTCGTCACCGCAGACAAACAAATATCTCATCCTATAGACTAGGGGTTTTCTTTCCATCCTGTCACCCCGGTCCTCCCTTTTCGCCCTCCTCCCCTTTTTCGAAC
The DNA here is from genome assembly GCA_019650235.1 of Volvox reticuliferus. NCBI lineage: Eukaryota > Viridiplantae > Chlorophyta > Chlorophyceae > Chlamydomonadales > Volvocaceae > Volvox > Volvox reticuliferus. Next base: position 96,051 of record BNCP01000068.1, on the reverse strand, counting down.
TTCCCCCTTGTACGACGTACGGGATGGCAGCATCCTGACCATACATAACCACCCAGAGAACCTGCGACTTCCTCCCCACATCCGACACCTGAAACAAGAGCTGCCAGATGTAGAAGACGCGGACATTTCTTCATTTTTCTCTCAAGCGTACGACTTCATTGATGAGGGTCGGGAGCGAGGCCAAGGTGCGAGTCTGAAGCAAGACTGAGAGATACGGTAACGGAAGTCCGTTAAAGCGGATGGACCTGTGCGTGTGTGTATGCGAATGTTTTTGTGTGCTTGTGTTCTAAGAACCTGCAAAGGAATTTACATATTTGAGCAAAGGTTGGGGCCGAGTCAATAATCCGTCCTGGAGTGAAACAATGGCAGTTAAAGGAATTACTAAAGCAAATCTAATGGCTTTTAACCTCCCCACCCACCACCACCATAATCTCCCTCCCCCTCCCCACCACCTCCAATACCTCCCCTCGCACTTCTCACACATCGTGTTCCGTACCTATTTCCATTCTCCCGTCTCCTCATGTAGAATAATCGTTTCCCGCCCCATTTCCCCCCTCCAATACACATACACACACGCACACATACACATACACATTCTTTCCCATCACATACACACACGAACACGACCCCCCGACACGACCACCAGCTGTGTTGGTGCACTGCGGCGCGGGGGTCAGCCGCAGTGCCACCCTCGTCATCATGTACCTGATGCGGCGTAACGCCTGGTCGGCACATAAGGCCCGGGAGCACGTGGTGGAGCGGCGCAGTGTGGTGTCACTGAATGATGGGTTTTGGCTGACCTTGTGTGCGCTGGAGCCGTCGCTGGGGATTGCGGAGAGGTGGGAAAGAGGGGGGGGGAGGGGGGGGGGGAAGGGGGGAGGAGGGAGGGGGAAGGGGGAAGGGGGGAAAAAGGGAGGGGAGCTGGCCGCTAGCCCGCGGGATTAACTTGCCATCGTGTGTGTTTCTTTGTGTTTTGGTGCCTATCGTGTTAGTCGGGTGGCCACACGGTCACCACTTAACTTAGCTATATATGTCCAACCAAGTAAAGATTTTTGTTTATGCTAATTTCAAACATACCTCAGTACGGCAGCACCCCTAAGCGCAACCTGATGAGAGGGTTACTTATGTTGTTGACCGATGGGTCCGTGGCTGGTCGTGTCCCTTCCCCTCATGACTCCCCGCCCTCCAAAACACACACATACACACACGTGTCCTTCTTCCCCCTTCCATCCCAAGGAGCGACCCCAACGCTACCACGGGGTTCCGAGGGGCGGACGCTCCGGAACCACAACAAATCAAAGTGCAGCTTAGTAAGGACGCAGCGGGGGGAAAGGTACCGGTGAAAATGGTGCACGGCAAGGAAACGAGGGAGATGTCGAGCAGTGGTGGCGACGGTGCTGGCGACGCAGCGGCGGCGGGAGGGTCAAAGCGGCAAATAGACGGAGAGGACGGCGGCGGAGGAAAACGAAGCCGACTAGGTGGGAGAGGGATGCGGGTGCGGGTGAGGATGTGTGTGTGTATGTGTGTGTAAGGTGAAGAGTTAGTTGTCGGTTGAGAGGTCCTAAGATAAGCATGAGATTCTATAGAAGAGTCCCCCCCCCCAACACACACACCGATACACACCGATACACACACAGACCTGATTCGTACTCCGGTCCTCCTTTTTTCCCGTTCACGGCCCCCTTAACACACACAACAACAACAACAATAACGGCAGCCACCAGTGGCCTCAGCAGTGGCGCCGGTGCCGGCAGCGGCGGGTTCCTCCTGTCCTTCGAGGTTCGAAAACCCGAGGGCCTTATCGGGCGACTGGAGGTGGGCCCTATGCGCCCCAGCCAGCGCCTGGTTCTGGGCCGCCTCCCAGATTGTGATGTGGTTCTGGAGCATGCGTCCATCAGTCGGCACCACGCGGCCATCAGCGTAGACAGATCGGGGGCGGTGTACGTTACGGATCTACAATCCGGTACGTCGGTAGTTGGTAGTTGGTGGTTAGGTGCTTGAATTATGTATTCGAAATTTCTTTAATGGGGTATTTCTTCCGCGGATGGATCCACTGCCACTCACCTGTTCCCTCAGTCGACGCATGAATGCGTACGGATGCAGTCGTCCCCATCGTACTTCGCATGTCCGCATGTTCGTACATTCGTACAATCAATTTACATGCGTACCCAATACCCCTCAACTTAACTTCTCCCTTTCCCTCCTTCCCCAACACCCCCGATTTCCGCGATGCTGCGGCCACGGTCCGCCGCTGGCTGTTCTCGTACGGCTTGATATGTCCTATTCAGGCCACGGCACCAAGGTGGGGGACACCTGGATCAAGCCCAACGCCCCCCGCCAGCTACAACTGCAACAGACAATGGGTTTCGGAGCTAGTACACGGTCGTACAAGTTAATATCGATTAGTAAGGATTAGGAAAAGAACACTGAAGCCAATGAAGTCCAGAGGCCGAAGAGTTGTTCGGAGGCATTCGCCTGCTCCCCCCCCTTAACACACAAACACACACACACACACACCAACTCTCAACCCCACGATGCGGCAGTGGTGCCAATGGCGATGTCGGTGGGTTGATAACGTACAACGGAAATTGCGGCGGTGGTTGTGATTTCGTTGCAGTGTCTGGTAATATTATACAACGGAATCAACCAACATGTAAGGATAAGTAACGTAACCTGATGTGATTGAATTGCCGTATTCGACGAAACCCTAATGTGTGTCAACCATGAATCCAAAAGAACATAAACGACATAAACTTTTCAACCCCCAAAAAGCACACAGACATACACACAAACACACACACACACACACACGTTTTACTCCGGCTGATTCATATGGAGTGAAGAAATGGAAAAGTTAGCTGGTTACGGAATCCCGCGCTCATATGGAAGGCTAAATATGGAATAAGGCCCTGGTTTGTTTCGCCACTCCCATCACTGCAACGGTAACGGTAACGGCGGTTTGTACGCCACCACGTGAATCCCCAAAGTGCCGCCCCTGGAGGCAAACTCCAGGGAGCGTTCCAGCCACTTGTCCGGCAGCGAGCCGTCCAGGGAGGGCACCTCTCGGCGCATTCGTGCCGCCATGGCGCCCATGTGGCGGGCGGACAGCTCCGTCGTGTGGCGTACGGAGGACAGCTGTAAGCCAGCAGACTGCGTGTGTATGTGTGTGTGTGTGTTTTTGGCGTATGGTTCAGTGTGTTTTCGGCCAGGGGGGAGAGCGAGGGGGAAAAAAGGGCAGGATGGGAAACGGAATGAAGAATATCCGAATTTGAACTTAGATTGAGAGGTCAAACTGGGGTCAAACTTGTAATTAGCTGACTGAATCGTAAATTCGTACATGTGAAACCCACACGGGACGTGACGGCAGAGCCGCGGATCAGGGGCGTTGGTGGCTTTAAGCGGGAGACCCGGGCAACGGTCGTCGAAAAGATGCCATCGTATCATCCCTTATCATCCCCCAAACTATCAACCGCCCAACTATCAACCGCTCAACCACCAACCGCCCAACCAATAACCACGCCTACCCGCAAATCCTCCAGATATAGCTCGTAGCTGAGTCGAGGACTGCCGGTGTACGGGTCCCCCCAGTACTCCTGGAGGAGGTCGGGGCGCCAGCCCGGGCCGGGTATCCAGTGGTGCCAGAAGTAGAAGAGGCCCCCGGGGCGGAGCACGCGGAGGACCTCCCTGGACGGGGGTGGGGAGTGGGGGGTGGGGAGTGGGGGTGGGGAGTAGTGGGGGTGGGGAGTGAGTCGCGAGGATTATATTTGGATTATAATTTTGAATAAATATTAATATTAAAAGAATATGAAGTATACAATTTTAAAGTATTTTCGCAAGCAGCTAGCAAGCACACAGGGGCGTTATTACTACTACCAGAATGAATATGGATGTGTGATGAGGTGGCACTCACTTGAAAGCATACACACGTTGCTCGTTGGCCAGTCCATCTGGATCCTGTCCGTACACAACGTCGTACGAGTTGGAGGGCATTGGCATGTACTGTACTGATGCGTGCGCGAAGCGAACCAGGTCCTCCACGGACTGGTACGACAGACGCAGTCGTACAACAGGGGTGTTCGCAACCGTTGTGGCCGCCTCCGCTGGCGCCTCTGATGACGCATCATCTGACACTTCCAGCTTCACTCGTACAACAGTGCCGTACTGCTCGGCCCGTGCACGCGCAACCTGCGGTCATGCACGACAAGAATTTCTCACATTTAAATCGCAGCCGCTTACCCGCATACAGAGAACATAAGTTTTGAACCCACCATCGCTCGATGAAAAATTCATTTTCAAATTTTGGGAATACCCCAGAAGACAGTTGTATGTTGGCAGTACGTTGGCAGTACGTTGGAAGTACGTTTTCTTGTGGGATGGGGTACGGGAGAAAAGCCTCCACCGTCCAAATGGCGATGGGGCCGATTGGACATGTACCGCGTCTTATAGGTATGTGTGGGATAGGGGGGGTTTTGCTTCCCCCCTGGTTGGTCACTACCTACCCGGCAGTAGCCCCTACCTTCCCCAGTACTGTATTTCAGCAGGGCACCCTCATCCACTCTTTCATATCTTGTCAGATCAGACCCACCATCACGGCCGACTCCACCAGCTCCACTCCGGTCACCTCCCAGCCCTCCGTCGCCGCCAAGTAAACCGCCGTCGCTCCTTCCCCCGAACACAAGTCCTGCGGATACAGACAGCGCCGCATGTACGGCAATATGTACGATTATTATTGTTATTATTATACCAATTTTTGTTTTATGAATGATTACATTATGGGAAAAAACAAGTAAAGAGAGGATTTAAAAAACATCTTTTTCGTTCTTCGAGTTTTCGCCACCCACTCACCAGCACTCGGGAGATTCCGCCGGGATGATGCGCCATGAGCCGCTTGATGTCGGAAACCATTTCCCGCGTTTTGGCCCAACCGCCGGAGTGTAGCTGCTCGCGAGGCTCCGGCCAGAAGCTACAGGTGCGGGGTGGGGTGGGAAGGGGAAGGGGTGTGAGGGGTGGGAAGGGGTGGGGTGGGGTGGGGTGGGGTGGGGTGGGGTGGGGTGGATGGGGGAGAAACAATACGATATTGCTATCGGGGGTCGGTGGGCAGGTGTACGGGAGGCAGTAGAAAACGAGGCACATGGGGATGAGGAGGAAGAAGAACCCGGGGTTGAAAGAGGAAACAATAGCGCGGTCTGCCAGTGTGTCTGCGTGTGTCTGTGTGTCTGTGTGTCTGTGTCTATGGGAGCGCGGAACTGTTTTGAGGGTGTGAAAACGCAGCGTTGAGTCCCCAAGGAAACCCCAAATCCACAGGGTGTTGGACCATGGAGTGATTAAATGCATCCGGTCGTTCATAAACCTAGGGAGCACGCTGGTGCGGGTTACGGGCAAAGATAGCAAGTTTGACAGCTCCAGGAAAACCGCCAACTTCCAACCTCCAACTTACCGTGAAAGCTTCTCGTGAAATCCATCCTTATAGATTTCGGCATCGCTCGCGCCTAATTAGGAAATTCAAGAAGTTAAGATTACGCGATGATGAGTCCTTACCAATGTCCCAACGTTTCGGAACATTGTTTGGACAATGCCGGAACTTGTTTACTTGTATCCGATCAAAACGTGTCCTCCACACAAATTATTATTTATTATTTTACCTGGATCCTTCCAGGACATCCTCTTCCGATTTGCGCAGCGGCCAAAAGTCGTGCGTTGAGGCAAGGTTCTCGATGGGCTTCCGAATAGCCTAGTCTTCGTTTCTCAACGTTATGTTTTAAATAACAATAAGTATTATCCTTGCATTCATAATGTTATGAGCCACTCGAATTACGGCGCACCTAATCTGGCTGCGTCTTCAAGTTGATAATGATGCTCGGACGTGCGTCCCGTACATTACTTCCGCTTCCCGTACACCAAAAACTGAAACAGTCCATCTCATTTATATATTATCAACATTATGACACAAATACATATTGTAATCTCAAAGGTTTTTTTATAAAATGTTCAACAAATCCCTTGAAGTCATGCAGTTCTGCAGCGCACGTGCGTGATGACGTCACTTTGTACCAGCCGTACCAGCCGTCGCCCCTAGCCACACCGCATTCATCTCTCGTTCCCTGGTCTTGCGTGGTTTGAGATGCTTAGGACACTGGCCGGACATTCCTGTTGACGGGGAGCTTGAAGTCCGTGTGAATGTTCTGGCTTCTAAGGAGATTAATATTGACGCCCTGGTGCTTACATTGAAGGAACGCTTTGATGAAGACTGGGTTAACCCACGCCTTCATGTCCAACCACGTGAGTTTGTTTCGGATGGAGCTAAGCCTGGTGTGAAGATGTGTAGATACACCCATTGGATGGGTCTACCACAGCATACTACTAGTTATATCCCGATGGTTGTGTACACTTCCCTGCTTCGTTTCCGGCTTGGTGCTTGGGCGCTTGAGGTAAATCGTCCTACTGGTCGTCCTAGGGAGCAGCGCTGGTGTCGTGTGTGCAACCACCCTAACTCAGTAGAAGACGAATATCATGTGCTGATGGAGTGCGTCGGTTATGCGGAAGTGCGTGCTAATTTTGCTAGGCTAGGGGTTGTGCAGGGTGCTACTATGCTTCAAATTATGTCGATTGAGGACCAACTAGGCCTTGCGCGCATTATTCACGGCATCAGACTAACGCGGCTTTCTATGATGGGAAGGACCTAACGTTTTCGTGCACTTCTCCTTGCTGATTATCCGTTTGGTCTTTTCTCTTTCTTACTGATGTTTTTCTTTTTCATATCTGTTTTGTTTTCCTTCGATTTTCGCGGTCCTTTGAGCCTCCTGGCTCGTATGGGCCTTACGAGCTCTAACGAGTTTGTAACAATCAATCAATCAATCATTCATCTCTGCTCGTTACTTTCTTGAGTTTGAAGGGAGCACTTATTAAAATGAATCCGTTCACCTTACCTAATCATAGATGTGAGATCATGAAAATGAAAATCATACAAATTGTATGTACGAAAGGAAAGCATGCTTGTGACTTTGTTTGTCTAAAGATATCAGAGGCGGCGGAGACCTGAAATCTACCTAGACATTCATCCCATCCACATACAAGGACCCGCTCACAGGAAAATGAAAACCCGCTCGTGTTTGAAAACTATTTGGAAGTAAGCAAGCCCCCTAAGACATACATATATTTCCTAGCTGGCTCGGATTCGGACCAATCACTACTCCGTGAGGGAGAGGAGCATTTACTCGGTGGCTCCGAAACCAAGGAACCCCAGTAAAATCGTGGGACGCCCCCAAAGGACTATGACTAATAACTGCAATTTGTCCCTAATTTCCAAATATCTTTCAAATAAGGCAATGAGAAGGTGAGAAGGTACGCTTAAAGAAGCTTTTGCCTCTCTCTCTCTCTCTCTCTCTCTCTCTGTACATTGACTTATTAATTTGTCATGGTCCATGTCCATGTCATCTTTCACCATCATGCGCATCATCCCCCACTGAACCCACAACGCAGCAGTTCAAACCGCAGGTGTGTGTGAAAACACACCCGAGAAGTTATAATCGATGACCTTTCTCGATCGCACGGTCGTACAGCCGCTCCGGAACCGGGCCCACCTGCTGCCCAACAAACTGCCCAACCAGCTGCGCAACAGTGCGTGGGGAAGTGTCAACTCTGCCTTCATCGGAACATGCTCATGTCAATGTCCTATTCGTCAGAACACCTGTCACCATAGATGCAGATGTGGTACATAGCTAAATTAGGAAACGTTTCAATATTGCAAAACATCGTCCAAATGTACTTAAAAACACACACATACACATACACACACATATGTGTGTGTAAGCACTCCAAATGCACACACAGATATGCGAATGCAAACACACAGATGAAAGGAACACAGCTCTTCAGGTCGTGAAACAACAGCTACTTCCCTCTTTCCCGCCACTCTCAGTACGACATAACTACGGGCCATCCATCCATCACTGAGTACGTGAAGGCACCTTCCCCGTGCGCGATCCCCTCGAGAGGCCTGAGGGGCCGAAGAGGGAATATGCTGAAGTCCCCCCTCCAGCATAAGGCCCTGTAGTCCATCATCAATCAAATGTACATCACCTAACCGTGCGTCCAATCGTCTCTAATATCCGTTGATTCGACTCGATTTGATTCGATTGCTGCACTGTACGTGAGCAGTACTGTCACCGTACCCCCACCCAGTGTAAATGCACACAGACACACACATACACACACATTCCGTCGTTAACGAACACTCGCGCACCCTGCCTTTTCAGTTGACAGTTAGGAACGAATCCATACACGTAACATCAGATCTCGTTCGTGTACCGCCTCTTAAAGTTCCGTATCGTCCCCCAAGTACTAAGAAACGCCGCCGTACCATAAACTGCCGCCGAACGTATGACCTTTTTCCGTACTTCGCACGGCGGCACGATGCTGGGCCCTACGTATTGAGGGAAGCCTCAAGAAGAGCACGTCACGCAGAGCTTCGAAGCCCACCCTGGCGGCCGTCCATCGTACGACGGCAGGCTGCACGACATACCCGTCTCGGCGGCGGCGCCGCCACTGTCAGACGGGCCTGCCGGCGGCTCAACTTCCTTGTCTCTGCCATGTACGGCGTTGCCGTCGCGCAGGAGCTGGTTGACGTCCGCGTCGCTGAAGGGGTTCTGAAGCAAGGCGTAGACCCTACGGCGGGATGAGAGAAAAGTAAAATACAAATAAAATATGTATGATTTAATCCAAACTCCACAAAATAAAATAATTCTATGAAATTAATTTTATAATATACGAGTAAAAGATTGAGACATCCTCCGAAACCACATGAATGCAAACACACCTGGCCACTTCGGAAAAGTCACCCTTCTCTGCTCGCTCGATCGCCTGTTGCGCGATCCAATTTCGCAGAATGAAACGCGGGTTCGTTGAGTTCATCACCGCCGGCCGCGTCGCTGGATCCAATGAGCCCGCTGCCACGGCGCGTTGAAGGCGGGCGCCGTACGATGCCAACCAGGCCGCCCAGCGCTCACGGTCGCGGCACTGCTTATCCGCGTCACTCAGTTTTGTGAGCTGCTCGGCGCGCTTCAGGCGCGCCATCTCCGCGTTTAGCATCTGACAAGTACGACATGTACGTTGTCGTACAAAACAGACAAAACAGTAACGTGCATAATTATGTGACGTGGAGCAGAAAAATGTACGTCAACTTTTAACATTTAGATGTACCTAACATTTTATACAGGAATACATCTCTCACTCTCTCCAGGATCTTTCTGCTCGTCCTAAGTATTAAAAATGAACACAAGAATACGGCAAGCTTTGTAGCATAATACGGTATGATTTCGGAGCCAGGAAAAAGCACTTAAGGAACAAGAGCGAGAACTCGTCTTAATGCTCCAACCTTTATTAAGAAAAAATGATTGATCTCACCTGCGGCGTAAGGCCCATCTGGTGAAGCAGCTCTGGGTTTTTCCCCGCCAACATCGTTAACATGTGCAGGTTGTTGGCCGGAATCCGCGGGCCGGCGGCGGCAGCCAGTGTGGCGGCATCAGTGACCTGTGCAGTACGACAGCAGTACGGCGAAGGCGGCGATTACGATGATGGCAGTGGTGACATGGATGTGTGTCCTCCTGGAGCCGACCCCGTCCGTCGTACACGAACACAATCGCCCCGTTGACATCCCCCATCTCCCAAATTCACACGACATTTTCGGCAATCCATAACTACCTGTCGTACAAATTTACAACCACTCCTGAACCTACACACGCACAACCGTGTCTCCCAGGGCAACTTCCCCCTCACGCGCCCGAGCGCCTCCGTGGTCTGTGCATAACGAAATGTCTGTTGCGACTCTACGCGTCTGCGGCAATACAATGCGCCCATGCAATGCCATGCGATGTCGTACCTGCGTGAGGACATAGTCCAGGACACCGCCCGCTTCCACAGCCTCAGGCGAGGAGGGGTCGGCCCCCGGCTCCGGAACCGGAAAGCGACTCAGACACCTGCTCGCATTGTGTGTGTGTGTGTTTAGGGGCGGGGGTTTGATTCCATTTTGAAATCCCAATTAAAATTCATCATAATATGTTTTAGTGTTTTAGTACAGAAAAATAAAAAGTACAAAAGCAAAAACAAACGTTTCTCCTAATGACCTCGATTACCTGAAAGTATTTGTGAAGTCTGCACCGGACTCCTCCATTACCGCCAGCAGCTCCGAAACCAGCGCCTCGTCCTCTGCAGCCTCCCCGTCACCATCCAGATTGGCTGCTGTTGGCCCCTTGTGTGGACTCCCGCCGGACACGTCCCCACCTGGCGCCGCCGCCGCCGCCGCCGGTGTGACCAATCCAAGCTTGCGGCGCATGAGAGCGAGGTAGGTGCTGAAATAATAAAGAAAAGGAAAGAACAGAGCTTTGGACAAATCCGGGAAGCTGAGATCTATGATAAATAGTGACATCAGTCAGTCAACTCATCGCTGCCGTACATTACTGCCGTACCTTTTTGCCGTACACGTAAAAATGCTTTTGAAAGCTCCTTTTTGCGCCTCTCATCTCAGTTGTTTCACGCACCTTCGGTACACTGGCTGGAAGGTCTCCGTCACCACCCGCTTGCCCCGGGTTTCCGGAAGCACTGTACGAATGGCCTCCGCCAGCTTCTCACAGTTCCATCTAAAAGACCGTCGGAGAATTCAGTAGGGACCGTTGGGAAAACCGTTTAAATCCGTTAGGACCGTTATCATATGATGACCGTTGGAAAAAGACCCTCAGCTCCTCACAAAAATGCTCCCGTTTCATATCTCCTTGTAATAATGCAATATAATGTAACAATTATTTAAAATCCGATAAGCTGGCTCCCTTGCCCCCTGGCTCGCTCTCAGAGTGGGAACAACTCACATCCAAAGCCGCATACACACACACACACGCACGTTACGCCGTCCAGCTCGTCCTCTCTATAACAACTTCCTCAACTGCTAACCGCTAACCTGCAAATATCCGGTTGGCTCTTGTAGTCGTAACGGCCGCTGTCGTCGGAGCCGTTGCAAATGTGGTCTGGGTCGTACCGGTCAAGGAAACCTGGGGTTTCAGAGGGGGGAGGGGGGAGGGGATCAAATGGTGGCGGGGGGGGGCAGAAGGGGGAAGATGTGGGCGGGATGCTAACAACTGAATGGTTCAAAATGGAGTTTAAAAGACACACACACACACACACACAAACACAAACACGCATTGATGGCGTGTGAGCTCGATAAACGAAAACAAAGCTACCAGTCGTACATGACGTACCGAAGGGTCCGTAGTCCAGCGTGACGCCCACAACGCTCATGTTGTCAGTGTTTAGCACGCCGTGACACCACCCCACACACTGCCAGGCGGCAACCAGAGAGGCAGTGCGCCGTACAACCTAATCGGGGGGGATGTGTATGGCGGTGGAGGTTGGGGTGGGGTGGAGGAGCGGGGTGGAGGCAAAAGAAATCAGGTACCGCTTCCGGAATTTGAAGGAGGTTAAAAAACGAATTTCCCCTTTTTCAAAAATTTTAAAATGCAAATAAAAATAATAAAATCGAAACGCAGCTGGGACGAAAGCGATTCCACGCTTTTACGATGTAGGAGAAACTCCCAACTCCCAACCCCCAACAGTCAACTACCCACCTCGGTAAGCCATTCGACGTACATAGCCTGCAGCTTGGACTCCTGCTCCGGACCCCCCGACGGAGGCCAGGGGTCGCCGCTGCCGTCGGGCGCCACGCCCACCCCCGCCGCGATGACGTCGCCGTCGTGGGAGGCCCATATGGCCGGGAAATATGTACGGATGGTGTGGTGGAGCAGAGTGGGGAGCATGGCCGTCTCCAAGCCCGCGGATGAACCACGGCGCCCTTTACAGAGATCGGGGAGGGACAATGTACGGGTTCAGCATTGTACAATGTTCTTACGAGGTCGTATGAACGTAAAAAATATACCTCCAACGGAATAACGGTCAAATGTACGATTGGGTTGGGTAGGGGAGAGATCATGGTCTGAGAAATTTCACATGCTACATCACAAGATCAACAGGTGTTACGGCTAGTAAGATATTAAGAACTCAAAAACATGGAACGAAGACCGTTATGTCGTACTTAAAATGCCGTACATCAATGCGGTTACGTCTTCTCTGTACGGAAGACAGGATCTGCCCGCCGTACCAGTGAATGGGTCAACGGGTTTGAAGATCTCGAAGGAGCCAAACCGCAGGAAGGTGGGCGCGATGCGGGTGATGATGGTGGCCTTTTCGAATATGGCGTTGCCGTCGTAAAACACGTCACGGACGACACGCGTGTCGGAGGTGACGCACGTGCCAGCGCGGGTAGTGGGCACGCCCTGTGTACGGCAGGGCGGCCGGACCGGCGGCCGGCCGACCCACGGGTCAGTGCGCGGTTATGACGCGTGTCTGTTGCTAGTTAAATTCGCCAGTACTGCTTCCGTACGGAGGGCGGCAACTCATAAAGGAAATAACAGTGTACCAATAAGGATAATAAGCAAAGCGGGAACTGGTCGCCCGCACCCCTCCCTGGTCGCCCGCACCCCTGGAGCCCCCCCCCCCTGGAGCCCCTCCCTGGAGCCCCGCCCTCTCACCAGGTGGTACATGGCCTCACTGCATAGGAACTCGCGCAGGGAGGACCGGAGGACCTTCCGACCATCTGCCTGTCGGTTGACGGTTGACAGTTGACGATTCAGTTCTGTTCAGTTGAAAGGAGAGGTAAGTTGTACAGTATGGAGCTGTGGAGTATACAGTTGTTAAGCATAAAGAGTTGTGTGTGGGGGGGGGGAGGAAGTAAGGGGGGGGGGAGGAATGAGCCGTGGGTACCTAAACCCGCACCGCCACCCGGCAACACGGCATGCCCACCTGCCGGCTGTACGGCGTTTTCTCCCGGCGCCCTTAAACTGCAGCTCCCACCGCTCACCCCGGCTGTTCACCACCTGTACGGGAAAAGAACGGGAGGGCACAGAAGGGACGGCACGGCCGACAATGGCGAAGGCAGCGGAAGTTAGTTAGAATACCAACGACCTTACACAACCACACATGACCAGAACCAAAATAATCCCCCCCCGGAAAAGGAGTATTGAGTCACGCCTCTCCTGTCCCGTAGATGCTCTCATCGCCACGGTAATGTACGGAAATGTACGAGTCTACGGCAAATTTCTTTCCGTACCTCTCCAAGGTACATAGCGGCGCCATCACCCAGCTGGCCGCTGAAGTACCCAAACTGGTACCCGCAGTAGCAGTGCGCCGCGGGCTCCACGCCCGGCAGTAGCTTATTGCCAGAAAAGTACTCGGCGAAATCGGATCGTGAGATCTGTACGACGGCAGCGTTGGGAGCACAACAGGCGGTACAATCGGTAAGTCAATTGTGATTCACATATATATATATATAGAGAGAGAGAGAGAGACACACACACACAATGGTATAAGCATGCATAATATAATGCAATACACACGGATGATAAAGATGCAGCGCACTGAGCGATATGCTGGGTGCGCGGGGGTGGGGACGAAGACGGCAGCTGCACACAGCTATAGCCCGTGTAGGTGCACACGGACAGGAACAAACGTTGCGGTGATGCCCGCATACACATCACATACCCTAAGACTTGAAGAAAAAATTTAAAACAAAATAAAGAAATCAAAAAATTTAAAACAAAATAAAAAATAAAAAAATTGAAACAAAATAAACAAGTCGTTTCGGCTGCCAGTTGGTGAGCTGTTTAATAACGGAGAGGGCCGAGAGCGTGGTGTTGTGGCTGCTGGGCGGGCGGAAGTTGCTTAACAGATGACGATGTGGGTCGCATACAGAGACCCATGGGTCGTTGGCCCCGACCCACATCGTGTTTGACCCAGATCCGTTTCACGCGCCCGGCATTGACACGCGGATGCGATTCCCTTCGCTTCCCGGACGCCTGACGTAGCAATATCTCAGGTAGGATTCGTGCACGTGCATGCAGCTCTAAGTTATTACGGACTGAAGCCGCTCACGGCTCAGCTCCGCCCGCGTTCCTAACCCACCCCCTGAAGTCGGCGGAAGGGCCCGAGGGAGAGCATTCCAACTTTCGCTGTACCTTGCCTTTAACGATAACAACGAGGCTGTGAAAAAGACTGATGACTGAGGTGATGAATTTGCGCGCGAAAACTAAATTTAAGGGATTGCACCGGCGCCTCCATGAATAGCACAAACGCCAATTCCATGTGCCTCTCCCACCCGCTTTTTCCATGCTACAATTTGATTCCTTGTTAGAAACGGAAGCAACCGGTTTTTTTGTCAACGTACGGTAAGAGACCCCAGATGTGAGGCACATAAGCAAGCCGACACAAAAAGGAAGCGTGTAAAAGCTTGGACCGAGCAACAACCGCTGCCTCACTTCGAAGCCGTTGGTATGACTAATGTGGTCCGAGCAGCTCACGCAGCCCCAAGAGCAGCTCCCACTTCGGAGCAGGTCTGCTCTGTTATGTTCTGATTTGCTTGCGCGACCTATTTCAACGAACCTTTTCGTCGAAATACTGCGAGTGCCTCCTGATCCCTTCAAGTAAAGGTTCAATATATTACCTCCGCAGGATCAATTTCCAGCAGTGCGAGTGCCTCCGGAGAGGCCACCACCAGATGTGGGTTGGAGACCGGGATGGGCCGGACGCGGGAAAAGCAGGCGCCCTCGACTTGGCGGACCGGGCCACCCTCCTCCGTGTCCAGCGGAAGTGTTCGCAACGTCAGGTTATCAAAGTCGAGTTCCTCCAGTTTGTGAAGTTTGAATTGAGCATTCTTTTGCTGCTCTTTCGTATCTATTGTCTGTGCCGCGGGAAGCGCCTGCGCTGCGGCGGAAGCGGAGACCATTTTGCTAATGAAACGATTACTCCGGCTGCTAGTGTGAAGACGATGTGACCATCGCAGCACTTGTTTGCTTTGAAGTATATACATAGTATCTTTCTTAGGTAATCACGAGCACAGCGATTTTGGGCATTAGGTCGCATGGCTTCGCGAAAAGCCGTACTTCTGTGGTAGAGACAATGAAGTTTGTGTCAGACAAGCGTCACTAGCCACAACTTGTATAAGTTGCGTTGACGCTCCGCCTATTGTTGAAACATAATGGCTTTACTCTTAAACACAAATCGTCTTCGCACGGCACGTAAGTTTAAGCCCTGCAAACTTGTGAATGGTTACATAAAATGTTGCGGTTTGAGCAAAGTCATAAGATTATATCCACGTCAATGCTTCTCCCTTTCTGCAGTTCGCCGCCCTGGTCCTTCCCGACTTCGGAAGTTGGCACCGCCGGTAAGTGCAAGCGTTCCCAGTGAGAAAGCACTGAGTTTGCTTATGCTATAGCTGACCGTCCGAGATCCAGATCCATTGCGCTTATGAACCATCGAAGCATATTATTCTCGCCGCATAAGTATGTATTGCTTCATTTCTTGCCTGGCCCCTGGCTTATTACAGTACTTGCTTGTCCGCTCTGATGGCGTTCACTCTGTGAACGCGTGTATGGTTGTATTGCAGGCAAAGTTAGTAATTCCGTGGATCGCAGCAGCCCCATCTCTGCCGCGGCGGGCTGCGGTATCGGTTGATGCACCAACCGCCGCCGCTTGTCCTACAAACGCTGCCGCCGGCAAACAGCAGCCTACCTTGTACCTTCTCCACCGGCACTTGCCGCGAAGCACCGACACGAATGAGGGCATTGTCATCTCACAAGAACAGCTGCACCAGTTGCACGATGACCTGAAGGCCATGGAGAAGGTGGCGAAGCGTGCGGCTTGGTTCTCCACGGTGGAGGCCGGCGATGGCGAGCACGTGCTGTTGCTCACCGACTGCGAGAAAATGGGTCGCAAATACGGATTGCAGGCGATGCCGGTCGGTGCTGGCTGCTTTACTTTGGACCTGCCGGGCCGCAGCGTGTCGCTGCCGCTGGAGGAGGTCTCCGCAGCCTTGTTGGCTCAGAAGGGGATGGAGAGCAGCTCGGATAATGACGAGGCGTCCGGTTCCGACGACGACAACGATGGATGTCCGCAGCGGGACATGGGCAACCCTCAGGTAATATAATAATGTCAAGAAAGGCAGGGATGAATCATATACGCAAGTTGAAGTAAATAAAGATTGCTTGGATGCATGATGACATTACTGGGGACAGAAGCAAGCACGCAATCATGCAATAGGAGGTAAGGCAGCGGTAGGTGGGGAAAGCCAGCGGCTGGTCATCATCAAGCGAGGATGAGGACGACCTGCCGTACATATTATTATGTTAGTGCTGCACTGCTGCACTGCACTGCACTCACACGCACGCAGCAGCTGCAGGCAGTAGCAGCAGGTGTGTGTCTGGCTTTGGCTGGTTGCCTGTCCCAAGCAAACATTAGTATATATTATGCATGTTTGTCTGATGTATGACATGTATGATTGTCGTGTACCTGTCATCATCTAGTGACCGCCATTCGTATTTGCGTACTGAATGAAATGTATCAACAATGAAAACGTGTGTGAAACGAATACATGATGATGGCTTTGTGTGGCCTAGTTTGTATACCAATGCCTGAACATGCTGAGTTGGCTACTCCCTGCGTCATTACTTATTAGAACCACATGAGATGAATAAAGCTGATTGGTTGTAAACACGTAATCTTGTGTACAGCAGCAGCACAATCTGTAGTCGTACATGTATGGCACACACAAGCACAATATATATGTATATATATATAAGATGCATAATGCATGCACCATCTCAGCATTTTGAGAGGCCTTTTCGGCACTCAACTACTACATAATCTAAAAGTGTGAGTGAGGCGCTTCAAGCAGCAGAACGAATTGGCTGTAGTTCCTTGAGTCCTAGCTAGCTAGCTAGGTATAGAGGGAATTCTACCCTAGTTAATCTTTTGACTTATGTATGACGGGTATGTCAGTGACATACCGCATACCCGTCACATACCCATGACGGGTATGTCAGTGATGAGTGGTGCATGCATGGTGGTATAGCCAGCTCCCCGCCCTATGCATCCATTCATCATTCATCCATCATGATTGTCTGTCTTAGATAGACTTCGTTGCTTGTAATATTAGTCCTTAAAGCAGGTAGGATCTGATACCCTCATTGCTTCCACCAGGTTGGTGCTGTTGCCAAGGATTACAACAACAAGAAGATGGAAAAGGCAGCCAAGAAGCAGCGCAAAGAAGAGGAGAAGGCAGCCAAGGCACTGGCCAAGTTGCAGGAAAAATCCAAGGACGAGGACAATTCCGAGGATGAGTCTGAGGATGAGGAAGAAGACAAGAAGGTGACCAAGGCAAAGAAGAAGGACAAGGAGGAGGGGGAGAAGAAGAAGAAGAACAAGGAGGAGAAGGAGGAGAAGGAGGTTATTTCATCCAAGGTGGAAGAGGACTCAGAAGAGGAGGATAGCAGCAGTGGCAGTGACGACAGCGATGAGGAGATGGCCACCATGGACGCCACGGGCATGGAGAAGATCAACAAAATGGAGGACGGTAGTGACAGTGAATCAGACAACGAGAATGGAAGTGAGTCGTCAGAGGAGGAGGCTACCATTGACACCATGGAAGTTAGGGCCGATGCGGCACCACTGGCAATTGGCGTGGAGGAGTGCCAGTCCATGGATGAGGAGGGTAGTGGCTCTGAGTCTGAGGAGAGCGGCTCTGAGTCATCTGAGGAGGAAATGGAGGTCAAGGCAATTGATGTCGTCAAGGCAGTGGAGACTGGGGAGATCACACCCCTGGAGGCATGATTGTAATGGCTGCTGTGTGGCTGGTGGCTATCCTAGTACAGATCTTTGCTTCTTACTGTTGCTCAGGTTGCTTGAAGTTTTCTTGTCCTGATCATTTGCCTGAATACCAGCAGGTATGTACATCTGGATCAGGTTACATGGTGTTTTATATATAGTTCCAGTACCATCCTTGCTTGTGTTGTATCCTTATCAATGCATTTCAGTCTATGCTTGCCGGTGAGACATTGCATGCATGCACACCACACTTCTGCTCCAGGCAGATTTGTTTGTGATTGCAGCAGGGCTGGGACTTACTACTTTGCACAAGCTTATTTTCCAGCTAGAAAGATTCAGTTGGATTAAGATGATAAGCACACCCTGCTGGCTTTTACCCACATGTGCTTGTCTTCTCGCTCGGGATGTCTATCTTCCAGTTTATTAGAAGGACGCTGTTAGATCGGCGCCGACTGACACACACATGAACACAATATACAACGTAATACACAACGTGGGGGGTGAGGGAGTGAGTTGAAAGGGTTTAGGGGTTTTAGCAGTCAAAATAATGAAAACAGTTCACACAATAGGGGGCTTAGGATGAGCCTGATGAAGATGCGTGGGTGATGAGGATGCATGGCAGCAGATGGTCTCTGTTCAATCAGGATATGGTGCTCATTGTGCCATGACCAGTTTGTGTTTGCTTGTTTGGTGGTGGCGCAATTAAAGAGCACCAGCTAGCAAAAAAAGGAAGGTGGAGATTTCCTCTGTTGTGCACCACCTTCGTTTTGTATAGGCAAACTGTGTTGCATCTATGTATGAACTTATGTGTGCAAAGGTGTGTACACACATACATTACACATGTATGTGCTATATATGTAAACCCTCCCTGGTATATAGCACATGGGGGTGTAGCTGCTGTGCTTCATCACCTACGTTTGTAGTACAGTCAGTGTCTGCTGTTATGGATGCCAACCACCTGCGTGGTCTTTAATGTATAGTTAACATGCTAATAAGCTATAATATGCTAATAACTGTAAGTATTGGGGTGTTACACTGTGGGCGACTCGCCCTACAAAGACGAGCCTACCATTATGAATGGTAGTAGAGTGTCACTAAGCTACATTCACCAATAATTCAGTTGATGTCGTAGTGTGATGTGGTTTTATATCCAGAAATTTGGTACATCCATGTGCATGTAGGGCTTCATATATAAAGATATGTGCGAAGACATGTAAGATATTGTTTATATCTCTCCCCATTCACACATCTTTGTATATTTACATGCACGGGATGCTTGGCGCCAACTGCCTTCTAGACAACTACTTGACCTCCGTATTTGCATAAGCCACACATACACAGCGGTGGCGTCTTCGTTCCACACATCTTCTTACACCACCTTCCTGATATATGGATGCAACCACGCACTTGGGGTTGCATGACTGACACCACACCCGAATGAACCCCATCCGTTGGGTGCAAGCCGCAAGCTCGCGGCCCTACGGGGTGCCGCGCAGGGTTGCCCAAGGACGTTCATTGCATGCAGGGCGGGGAGGAATGTGAGGGGGGAATTCTTCACACCCAAGCATCAATCGCTATTTGCACCTGTGTCTCAGAACTACCCTCCCCCCCATATATATGCACCATCCAAATTACTTGCCCATTGTTATCTGGAACCCATGTCTAGTACCAGCCCATCCAGCGAGAAAGGAAACCCTCCCCCACCCAAAGGAATTATTACTTCACTTAGCTCCTTCCATTGATCCACATGCATTTATTTAATTCTTCTCCTGCCTCCTGGAGTTGTCTTATATATCTTTCCTACTACTGGTACCTGCGTGCCTATCCCGCTCTGACCACCTGGGGGCACATTTCAGCCAGCCGGGATGCAGCTCTATGGTACATGAGCACCTCCTCCCACAGCAGTGCCCAAGGCAGGGTCAAATCACCGGGCTTCGGAGTCGAAAGTACCTGCTGATTTTGGTGCTGACGCTGCTGCTCTAGACCACTACCACCAATACCCATGGCGGGATGATGACTCCCTGTCGTTGTTGTTGGTGGTGGTGGTGGTGATGGTGATGGTGATGGTGATGAGAGGGGTACTGCTGCTGACTTCAGCGCTGTGATCGGCGCTGAAATGGAAGAGCCGGCGAACTCGTCATCGCTGCGATTGGCATCAGCAGCGGTGACATCTCCCTCGGTGGCTGCCACCCCATTGCCACCACCCGCCATGGGGCCCACCTGATGGCTGACGGATGTGTTTTTTGGCAGCCCGAGTCGCGGGTCGACACCCTGATGAAGGTATTCATGGCAGCGGCGGGATGCATGGACAGCAGCATGTGTTGGTCCATATGATGACATGCAGTAATGGAGCAAAAGGCTCGCTCAAAGGCAAATGGTAAATACATTGATTGGAGTCTCAATAAACTGGAATCCAAAATATATATATTTTGCAGCATTCTAACTCCATCCCGCACATATTAATTTACGGCATGGGAAAATGGCATGGTACGCACGGCGTGATAATATGACGTGGTATCGTACATAAGTACACGTACCTGTCGATGGGCCTCCTCCAGCAGCGGTACAAAGAGAATGTCCATAGGAACTGACGCCGCCACTGATAAATAGCACCTACAAGAGAAATAAAAGGGCCTTACTGCGTGGATTTTGGATCCATGCATGCGCCCTGGATCCAATAATGTAATC
This sequence comes from Volvox reticuliferus, assembly GCA_019650235.1. Classification (NCBI taxonomy): domain Eukaryota; kingdom Viridiplantae; phylum Chlorophyta; class Chlorophyceae; order Chlamydomonadales; family Volvocaceae; genus Volvox; species Volvox reticuliferus. The sequence goes on along the minus strand of BNCP01000068.1, from coordinate 75,666 downwards.
AGTAAAAATGACAACAAAGAACCCTTCTGGCGCTGAGGTGGCTGCAGCATTGGCACGGCTGCGTCAGCTACCGCTGCGTTGGTGCTATTTGGTGCTATTCGGTGCTATCCATGCAGCAGCAGCCCCAGCGCCAGAAGCTTCGTGTCCCAGTCCGCCGCCAATCTGCTCGTGTGTGTAGTAAATTGCAGCCGTACAATTTTCACCTGTTGTCGTACGCCACGTCCAGGAGTGTTACGAAACGCCGCGCCTCGTCCCGGTGGGCGGGGCCCAGCTGCGGCACGTCCGTGATGTAAATCTCCCTGGATTAGACGGTTAGCAGTTAAAATTGGTTGGAAGTTGCACCATTAGCAGTCATGTACGAATTAGATAGGTTAATGATATAAAGTTCCTAGACAGGCGCCCATCGGTTATCGGAATCCCACTGGTGCCATAACTGATGACGACCTATATACCGGGGGTGTTCGTAACACAGGTAGGGCGCAATCAACAGCGCTTGAGACTGATGAGGGGCGGATAGGGGAGACGGGTCCAGCCGCTCCACCGCTTCACTGCCGGAGCCCAGGTCAGCGCACCGGAAGCGGCGGCACAGGGCGAGGAAATCAGGCGCCGCCAGCGCTCCGCCGTCGTCCACTGCCGCCCTGAGGCCCTTCGCTCCGCACAACTGCTCGAATGTGAAGAATGCTTCGTACGGTTTCGGAGGAGCCATTGTCGTACAGAAAGAGGAAGGATAACAAAAATGAGGGCTTCATCCAAAAATGTGGCTGGGTTGCTAAAATACGGCACAGGTTAGATGGGAGCCAACAACAGAAAAAAACATAACCTAACGCACAGCAGTAAATGGGTTTTTGGCTCATTGAGATTGGATTGGTTGAATCTGTATGACAATATTCTTCCGAACTTGATGAACAAAAAATTAAATGAATAAAATGAAGATGGAAGAAATATATCGGTGTATGCTTACTGCAATATGCATTGTGCTATAAAAGCATTATCGATCAGCTGAAAGAAAGAAGAGCGATCAAATAAAACTTCTCAGACAGCCGTACCTACCGTACCTGCATCCCCCAACGCGCATGGGACCTTGAGCGTCCTGCCGTACGCCAGCGGCACGGTCGCGGGAGCCCCAGCAACGCCTAGCTGTGGGTATGATTGCCCACTGGCGGCGACATCGGTGGCGCCGTCGGCTTCACTGGTGGATCGCGCTGCCGCCGCCGCCGCCGCCGCGCGCCGCCGCCATTGGTTGTGTAGCCGCTGCGATGCTACTGATCCAAAGAACCAGTGGCCGCCGCTCTCCTGGGTGTCACAAAATAGAAGGGATGTCGTAAACACCGTTGCCGTACATATATTATGTAAAATTCCTTTCCAACGGAAAGAAGAGTTTCATCAAAAGAGAGAGAGAGAGTTTCTTCTGTTCTAAGATGCGGCGGGTTTCATAGCTGTACGATAATTGGTCTTCCCAAATAGTCTAATTGCTTCGGCTCCCCTCCCCCTTTATCCACCTCCCAACGCACCTTCCGGAACGCGGACTCCTCGACTTCTCTTTCCACGGTAGGTGTCGTACTGCAGTCGCTCCCAACCCGTACGACACCCGTTTCCGCCGCACTTGTTTCCGCCTCTGCCGGTGCCACGTTCCGCGTCGTCGCCGTCGCCGTCACGCCCGTCAGCCGATAGTCCACGTCCGCCGCCACCCTCAGTACCACCATCTGCTCGTAAACGAGCTGTACGAACGGTTCGAAGTACTTTCGGCTCAGGCCGCCCTTGTAAAGGTCTTTGGGCGGCCGATTGGAAGTAAACACAACAGTCGTGTCAAAGTCAACGAGCAGTGCGCCAAATAGCCTGGCGGGGCGAGGGCACGAACCAATATATAGTTTTGGATATTCAGCGCCCTACGTACGTACGTACGTACGTACGGGCCCGGTGGGTTTTACTACTCGCCAAACTTGTCGTCCCCGGGGTTTCTCACCTTGACAGAATCATGGCGTCCGCCACGTCAGTCACGTGCAGTTCGTCCAGGCAAAGTACGGCAGTACGGGAGCCCAATTCCCGGGCGACCGTCACGAGGGGGTCCTCCTCCGGTTCGGCGTACCTGTTATAGCGGTGATCGTACGGCGGGAATGTAGGTTATAGACAAAGCATTGTACGGCATCTTAGGGACGAGAAATACGAATGCGTAAGATATATAACAAGTAAATACATTAACAGAAAAACAGCGCCGTCATCTTCTAATTATTATTCTTTTGCCGAATTCGGACGCGACACAAATTTAGTGTTTTCTTTTGCGGCTCGTCACCAAGCCAGAGCTACGACCAGTATCGAGTAAGGTCATAACACATACACAGACAGAGGCAGACAGACAGACAGAGACAGACAGGCAGACAGACAGACAGAGACAGACAGACAGACAAACGCAGGCACAGACACACACGCACATATTCCCTCACCGGTACACCATCCTGCCCTGACGGTTACGTGCCACCACCCGGGGCAATGCCTGATGCAGCTCGTGGAGCCGTCCGTGTACGGACTGCATGAATTCGTGGTAGTGCTGTCGCCCGGCGGAACGAAGAAGTAAGCTGGTGCCATGCGCCGCCGTCGCAGCGGCGGCGGTAACACGGGCGGATGCAGCGCCTAGCTGGGCCGTATGCGCCGCCGTCGCAGCGGCGGCAGCCTCTAAGCATTGCCGTGTCGTACTGGCAAATAGATCCATAAGGGCGGTCTTTCCAGAACCCACCGGGCCCCACAGATACGCACCACGAACCGTATGGGGTTTCGGAGCGATATGTACGGCAGGGGGTTCTCCTCCACCGGCGGCCGCCGCCGGGATAGGGAGTTTGTTGTTCCCAATTTGGCGGCCGTTGGCATTGGAACTTACACCGAAACCGTTCCTCCTGCTGCTACTGCTGCTGCTGCTGCTGCTACTGCTGCTATCGCCACTGCCGTTCCCGTCAGGCCGACAGGGGCTGAACTCGGTGTTCGCGCTTCCTTCCTCAGAAAAGGAGCTTCGGAGCTTCTCACCGTGGAGTACGGCATTCTGTAACGTCTGCAGTGCATGTACGGCAGTTGCTTGTGTGGCATCCGGCAGTAGCACCCCACGCTCCAACAGCCTGTAAGTGCGGAATAAAAGAAAAGAACAACACAATTAGATATATATAAGTATTTAGTTGAATTTAATTTAGGAGCATTTTAATTACATTTCCTTGCAGAGAACCCCATGCATTATTATGCACCTAGGGACTGAGGCAGGGACTTCTCCGCCATCCAAAAGAATGCCTCCTCCGCAAATCCAAATCGGCATCATCACGAGCGAGGAAGGAAGTAGAGCCCTCCCGTTTTTTGATTCGGTGTCAGGCCAGCAAAGGGACTCGGTGGGCCGCTACGCAGGATGATACACTCAACATGTTACCTGCTAACGCTGCCGAGTATCAGCACCTTCACAACCGTTAATGACCGTTCGTGACAGTTGTAAGTCTCGTTGAGATTTCTAGGCCATAGGGCAGTCTCAAGGGGTTCTAAATGGCGCCTCCAACTCGCACATGTGGTAACCTTCTTTCCCGACCCTCCCCAACTCGCCCCAACACGCCCTAGCTAAGCTCTTCGTTCGCTAGGCATCGAGATGGGTCCAATTGACCAGTTTGAAAACTGGACCAAGGTCTGGACGAAAGCTCTTTTATCGACTTACTGTCGGTACGATGCCAACAGTAAGTCGTTTAAAAGCGGCCTTTTTCGTCGCATCCCCTCCTGGATCATCTTGGATGCTCGTGCTAAAGGCAAGAAGGCGAGCTCCAAAGTTTCCCGCATTAAGCAAGCTGTAAGATGGATTGCGGCAATAGCGGAAGAGGGAGGACGCCATAAGCCTGAGTCTTTGCGTCGTGGGTTATATGTGATGTACGAGTCATATTGCAGTGTACTGTTCGTCAAGAGGGTATTGATTTGGTTGTATATTGCAGGATGCGACCAGCGTCTGCCCTGGACGCGATGAAGCATGATGGTACGGCATGTCGTTTTTCTTAATTATAAAGCAGAAATGTAGGTTTGAAAGTGTAAACCGTTCATATGTCACTTCTTATGCTCTCAATTGGCAGACATCTGAATGCGACAGTTGACGGTCTCGTGAAATGCTCCTTGTCCATGAAACAAACTCAGTGAGATCTATTCCTCTTGCTATAAACCACTATGGGTGGTGTGAATTTAAAAAGTCTCACGCTAATTAGGGATTTTTCGAGCTTCAACAACGGCAGCCGGAAGACCTCAAGCATCCATGAGTTCCGGTGAAAGCTCAGGGCAAGATGCAACAGTTGCATTTCGCCTGCCAGATTCGGTCTGGGAAAGTATCATCAGCCGACTTCGGGCCCATCATCGGTCAAGGCTGCGAGGCACATGTCGGAAATTTAGGACGCTTGTTAATAACACCGTTAAAAAAATTAAGGTACGGCCAAGACGAGGCTTGCCAAGGATCTCTCGGAGGCCGTTCCATTCTCAACCGAAGATACACAAATAGTGTTGTACCGTTCCCCGTGGACTTTGCTTGGGCCATGATACGTTTCATCATCAAATTTTGCTTAATTGCAATCTTGGCGAATATTTCGGCCTGATGTGAAAGTTTTTGTTCGGGCGGGAGTTGAATGATGGGAAGCGTCGCGGATCGAACAATAACGGTGAAACTGACATTGCTTCTGACTATCTTCTATGCCGTGTAATGTTGTCTCCATGCTCTCCTGCACCTGTAAGTTGACAAACTTAGCAGTCGGAGTTTCCCTCCGTCCCCGCGATTCCGCCTTTATATATAACGTACGAGGCACAGCTAAGTTACTTGTCGGTTTCAGCGATTCACTTGGGACTCGTCTTGGTGTCCATCTCTACCGACCCATGGACCGCTTCCGCATGACTTTGAATCCCTTAACCGTACCTTATCGTACCTCCTCTCTGATTTCACTTTGATCTGGAAGGATCCAATCCTAAATAACAGGATTCCGGCATACCCATCGCGGCTTGCCAACCTTACCTTGCCGGTAACCTGAATAAGACAAGATTGCGCATCAGATCCAGATCCAGATCACTACCATGCCCATATTATAATCTGCTGGGCCCCTGGGGTTCGTGCGGATTGTCCCCAACCCCACCCCGGTCCCGGTCCCCTATGCCTTTTTCACCCTTTCCCTCTCCCCCACCTCCACACACACACACATACGTTTGCCAACAGCTCGACCCCACCTACAGTGAGGACGCCCTCCAGTGGCAGTTGCATAACCGCTTTCCCTCCCTGGAGCACATCGAAATTATGAAGCCATCGGAGGTGGACTGCTTCACGGATCAGACCTTCGCACAGTTGGCGCTCAAGGTGTGTATGTACGGGTGTACGGGTGTGTATTTAAGGGGATCGTCCCGAGCTTTTATGGCAACGGTAATTTTCCTTGATATATCGAAATGCCGCGTGAAGGCCGTCCGTTTGCCTTCCGCTCCCCCCTTTCATGCATCCACCTTTTTACTCGGTATCCTTACTAGCCACCTCCAGCAGTACGGCAGATAGTATACATCACGACGGCTTCTAATGCTTTCTTCCTGCTTCTATTTATTCGTTCACGGCCTCTCGGTGGCGGCCTACCAGGTAGCTCACCTTCAAGATGTTTTCCATGTCGTATACCTGAGTGGTGGACGCGGCCCAGTCGCCATCGTCTGGCCATCATCCCGGGGGGGGAGGTGGTCAGTAGTTATACTCTCTAGCAGCAGCTTAGGGTACAGTAGCACCATCAGATCTCGTGTATTCGCCTTTCCCTGCCCTCCCTCCCTCCCTCCCTCCTCAGGACTTGTCCCGGCTGCCCCAGCTGTCGAGCTTCAACCTGGAGAACTGCACGCAGCTGACGGTGGCGGGTATGGCGGCTCTGGCGCTCGCCTGTCCCCGTATCAGCAGATTGGTCATTCCGCAGGTGGGAGGGGGTTGAGGGGGGAAGGGGGTTGAGCGGGAGGGGGAAGGGGAGGGAGTTGAGGGGGGGGAGGGGGATGGGGAGGGAGTTGAGGGGGGGCAGGGGGGGAGATGAACTTAGAAACGGCGGTGGTGGTCGCTGACGAAGCAACGACTAACCGTCAAGGTTGGCTGAGTTCACACCTCACAACGTACATCTCACTCCACCTCACATGTCACGCAGGTCTGCCAGCTCTGCATGAGTGACTCCATGCTGCTGGTGTTGGCTCGGCTGCCGGAATTAACCAGACTGCGAGTGCAATGTTGCAAACATTGCGACGAGGTGAGGGCCAATGTAGTTAGGTAGTTGTACTGTGCTATTGTACGGTGTCGTACGATGGTGATGGGGATACCATCATGAATGAGCTATGCTCTAATTACGTCATGTTATGCAGGGTCTTGCCTGGTTAGGATACGGTCGTCATTCTCTGGTTCATAAAGAGAACCAACAGCAGTTTGTTGGCACGTACAGATTGTAGTGCCGTCCTTGCCAGAATAATACGGCGGCTCGGGTCGTGTTCGAACATATTAAGGAAATCACATTAGTTTATTTGTGGGTAAAATAAGTTTCGAATATTTGGAGACTTTGCTGCCCTCTCTCTTTTTTTTAAGCCTTTTCTCTCGTTTACTATTTTCTCCGATTTCTACACCCTTTCTACACTCCTTCCTTTAGTTAGTTTGTTTCTCTGATTTGTGTTTATCTTAATTTTTTTATTTCCACTGTTCATGTTGTTTGTTTAATTTCCGTACGGCACCCGTCAGGTCGCATTGGCCTACCTCTCCGACTTGAGGCGTCTGAGTGCTCTCGAGCTGGAGGATTACGGCCAGGCGCTACGTCAGGTAATTTCATTTTTTATTATTTATTAAACAAATTTAGCCCATGTACGGCGGTTCTAGTCGTAAAATATGCCAAACGTAAACCGCACATTTAACAATTATTTGCAGCACAGGTGTATTCACCTCAAGCGAAGTTCATATTTCGTTTGAAATGGTTAAAGCTTTCACAGCCCTCGGTTTTTGTTTATTTTCTTAATAATAATTACTATTCTTATTCTTAGGACGACGACGACGACGATGATGATGATGCACTCCGCAGTTCCTGTGACCCGTGGGTCCGTTGACGTTAAAATGCGCGGGACCCCTTTCCTGTTTTTTTTCAGGTAACTCAGCTAACGGGCCTCACCAGCCTCCGCAGCGTCATGGTCTGGTCTGACTATACCGTTGACACGGTACTGGAAGCCAACGACCAGGGTTTGGTTGGGGGAGGCGCGCACGGACATGTGCACGGTTTCGTGCACGGAGCCTTCCTTGGGCCACACGCTGGCGGCGGAGGCGGGGGCGGCGGCGGGGGCGGGGGGGCAGGTGGTCTTGCAGGCGGCGGGGCGGAGCATCACCCCCAGGTGGGTGGGTGGGTGGGTACGATGGTTGCCGCTGCCCACGCCGGTGCGGATTCACCGAGCTAATTTTCGCGGACGTGGGATTTATCTTGAATTATATTATTTATATAATTATATATTCCATATATGAATTATATATGAAATATATAAATATATATGTGCATATTATTACTAATCATGTATACATCTTTTATTTCGCACCATGCAAGTTTTGCAAGAATTTGGTTTTTGTCATTTGCTGAGGTGATCACCAGTGCCAATAACCCTGGAAGCTTCCAGAACAATAATTGGCACAGAATCCTGGCCCTCACAGGATACTGATCGAAATGATTTGTTCTGGCATTTATGAAAACTTGCCCGTACGAAGTGGAACTGGAGCTTTCTGGTATTAAAATAACAAATTGTTTCTGTTGCTATAAGGGCGAACTATATACTTCTTATAATGTCTAGGCTGCTTCGACTTGGATAACGGACCCATTGGTAGTACAGTGGTTACGGTAGCCGTATACACCGACCCATGGGTTGGTTGGCTGCGATATGTAACACTGACCCATGGGTCGTATGGCGGCGCATGCAGGGACCCGCGGCAGGGCCGGCGCCAGGCGTCAACCCCATCATGGCGGCAGCGGAGGCGGCCGCCGCGGCAGCGGCAGTGGCAAATCTGAACTTGCTACAGCATGCTGAGGCAGTGGCAGTAGCGGCGGCGGCAGCGCTGGGCATCGGCGATGGAGGGGGGCCAGGGGGCGGGTTGGCGGCGGGGCTGAATGGTGCTGGCGGCGGGGCTGGAGGCGGGGCTGCGGAGGCGGTTCTGGCGGCGGCGCTTCAGAATGGGCACGTCGATGCGGCGTTCGTACACCAACTGCAGCTAACTGAACAGGTTTGTTGTGCTCAAGGACTGGGAAAGCAAAGATTCACTTTCCGTTATACTCCAACCGAACTGTGTTCCAAACCGTCGCTACCTGAGTTCAAACCAACCAGCCCCGACACAAACCCAAAACCTAAATTGACCCGAATCAAAACCCAGCCGTCCTTCGTCCATCTCGGTTAATGTTTATATTCTTCAGCAGCAGTAGCAGGACTCGTTTGTCCGACTTCCCCCTCTTCCCTCGGCCCCTCTTCCCCCCCACCCTCTTCCCCCCCCCGACCCTCTCCCCCCCCGACCCTCTTCCCCCCCACCCTCTTCCCCCCCCCGACCCTCTCCCCCCCCACCCTCTCCCCCCCCCGACCCTCTTCCCCCCCACCCTCTTCCCCCCCCCCCCGACCCTCTCCCCCCCCCACCCTCTTCCCCCCCCCCGACCCTCTTCCCCCCCCACCCTCTCCCCCCCCACCCTCATCCCCCCCCCGACCCTCTCCCCCCCCACCCTCTTCCCCCCCACCCCGACCCTCTTCCCCCCCACCCTCTTCCCCCCCCACCCTCTTCCCCCCCCACCCTCTTCCCCCCCCCCGACCCTCTCCCCCCCCACCCTCTTCCCCCCCCCCGACCCTCTCCCCCCCCCCACCCTCTTCCCTCGGCCCCTCCTCCCCACCTGTTGTTATGACCTTCGTGCCCCGCGGCATCTAGCGCCTGCAGGTGCTCAACAACATCTTCGAGGGCAAGTCGGCGCTGCTGAATTGGGTCACCGGCATGACGGGTCTCACCCACGTGGACATTCAGCGGGTCGATATCACGGCGGACGACCTGCAGCGCTTCTCGGCCCTTCCGGGGCTGGTGCACCTGGGGGTGGGGGATCTGAATCTGGATTCTGGATTCAAAGGGACCGAGATGGTGAGAGGAGACGGCCCGATTGGAGTAACTAAGGGACCCGAGTGGCGCAGGAACCCTCTCACGGGTGCAAATCATGGGGGAGGGGAGGTTAGTCAGGAATTAGGGTTCAACCCATACACACACATACACACACATACACACACATACACACACATACACACACATACACACACATACACATACACACATGTAGACTCTCGCAAACCCTTTTCATCGTTTCTATACTCTTTCCTAAGTGTACGGCTGTTAGGGTTTCCGTACAGCACATTCAAATTGTCATACCCCCCCTTTTTCGCCGTACGTCCAGGATACTCTCCGTCCACTAACCTCCGTGACTAAGCTGGTGAGCCACAACATCCTGCATGAGGCCCATCTGCGCACCACCTTTCCCTCCCTGAGGGCCTTATCATGCGACTCGGCAGATAGCGGTCTTAGCCATATTTCCGACCTGGTGAGTGGGGGCCGTCAGGTCGGGGGTTGTGGTTGGGAAAAGGTACTTGCATTTGGGTTTGGCGTGGGAGGATGAGGAGGACTATTTGAGGCTATCATAGGGATGTTGGGGTGATGTTGGGGTGATTTAGGGCTAGGAAAGGGGGCTGGGGAGTGGAGGTGGAGCTGGCTACAATGGTGGGCGCTCAGCATAACGATGATTGCGCATACGATGATAAACACCACCACACCACTACCCCCCCCACCACTACCCACCCACCACCACATCATAAAAGCACACCGCATCCCGGGACACGCCCCCCCCCCAAATACACACACGCAAACACACACATACACACACATACACGCAGACCGGACTGGTGAACTTGTTTCTGTGGAACAGCCCCAACGGTGCCATCTCCGATGCGGGTATGGCCCACCTAAGCGCGCTGCGGCGTCTTGAGACATTCCGGCTGGAGGGCAGTACCGCCGTCACGGACGGGGGCTGGGTGGACTTCGCTTCGGCGCACAGCTCCCTCACCCGGGTTGACCTGGTCAAGTGCCCCAACATATCAGGTGGGTGAAAGGATGAAAGGGTGGAGGTGAAGGACTTGGTGATGAGTGGTGGTGGGCGTGACATCGCAACCCCACTCCCGCTCCTACCCCCCCACCCCACCTCCTACCGCCCCACCCCACCTCCTACCGCCCACTTCACCTCCTACCCCCACTCCCGCTCCTACCCCCCGAAGACCCAAATGACGCGCAGCTCGATTACACACGTTCACACCCACCATCGCAGACATGCTTGCTTGTTTTAGCTGTTGCCCCCCCCCCTGACTTATTCGCAGACATCGGCTTCATCCTCTCCATCCGGTACCTTTCCCGGTTGGAGCGCGTCTCCTTCTCAGAATGCCCTCTCATCGACACCCGCACGCTCGCGGCACTGCTCGCCTTCTGCACAAAACTGGAGCATCTGGAGCTGCAGGTACGGCCAATATGTCATATTTGATTAAATGTATTCTTTAATTTTGCTTATAATTTTATTTTATTTTTGGTCTTTACCTTTTGGTCTTGTCCGATTTCGGGACTCTCAGCACAGGTTCTTAGTTTTACTTATTTTCCATGTGGTTTGGTTCGCCTGACCTCCCCCCATTCTCTCAAGCTCTGATTATGCCGCCCTCTTGTGCAGAAATTTAACTTACTGTATCATATAATAATGTATTGTATTATATCATATCATAAAATATTTTATATCATGTAGATATAGATATATGTATGTGTGTGCGTGAGAGAACCATATCAAATGTTTTTGTCCATTTTCCGCAACGTAGTCGTAACCTTAGTTTGTAGCGACCGATCTAACGAACGCCGTTTTCCTCAAGAGGAGGGCTGCTTGCCGCGTCCATGCTGTTATGCTGCTATCGAAAGGGCTGCTGGGCTTTGTTTCCAAACCACCACGCTTCGACTTAACGGATGGGCGGAGAACAAGCTGTGCAGCTTTTTCAAATTATCATCATTTTTTATTCCATTTATAATAAAAAATATATTATTATTCCACTTTCATGTCTCCATCCCGCTAATGTTGCCTTAGGACTGCGCCTCCGTGTCCCTCACCTCCCTTCGGCGGCTGCTCTCGACTGCCGCCCGCCCCGACCTGGAGCTGGTGTACAGGAAGTGAGTTTGCGTCTGTGCGGGAAGATGAAAAGTAATGCAGTTGACTTATGATGATGAATCTTCATCACCGTTTATCACCGTTCGGGTTTGCTCCGAAACCCACTCCACCACCCGGCCGATTGACATACGTGCTTTCCCCCCTCTACCGCCGTTCACTACGCTCCAGGGGCGGCTCCATTCGGATGCTTCACTGCAGTCGATGAAGAAAAGCGTAGATGAGGGGTGGGAGTGGGGGTGGGAGGCGAATACACGGGACTGAGCGGGTTAGGGGTGGCGGCCGCTGCGGATGACGCTGGAATAAACCCTAAGACAACCAAGTCGTGGAGTGCCTCCGTCCATCTGGCATCACGGCGATTGTGGGGAAAGCTGTAGTGGTACTGCTGCGGTGTTTGGTACGGCTGTAGCAGTACGGCTACAGAAGCACGAGTGGGTACGACGGTGACCACGGGAAACTGCCGACGACACCTGCCTGGAAAGCCTAGACGGCGGTATGGCAGCAACGTTCACTGCGGGTAGCATCTTCTATGCGGTGGCCGATAGATGACGGCAGCGGTGGCGATGACACTGCCATTCTGGCAAACAAAAATTAACAGCAATAGCAGCATGGATGGTCTGCGCACGTACACGGTATTTAGTCAGACACTTAGCTTCTCGGTGCTCGCGACTACTCGCTGCTGGGAAGGGGGTGAAGGGTTTTGAAACCTCTCTAGATTAAACGGGTAGCAAATAGCTTATGCAGTCCAGAGGTTGCGGCCCAGGAAAACATTTTGGGTAGGTAGAGGGAAAGATGTGATGAACGGGAGAAAGGTGGTGTACGGATGGGGTTTCGCTTGAGGTGCAGTACGGCATCTGCACGGCAACTGTCAGACGATCAGAAGTCCTAAGTAATTGTTGTGCCTTTGTGATATGGAGGCATTAGATGGTGGGGAGAGAAACCGCTAGGCAGGATTTGTCATGTTTGCATCATCAATGGTGTCGGCGGTGCCTAGGTGTGCGCTTGAGCGTAGGAGCTAGGAGGCGGGGGGAATATTACTTTGTTTTGTATGCAAGATAATGCCGTCGCTTTATTGTCTATTTTCCGCCGTGAGGAATGGCGTGTTGCTGGTCATCACGGAGTCCGGGCAAGACCGTTGTATTAAAGACAACGGTACAATCTGAATCTCTCATGGATATGCTTATGACATAACACGATAATATCCTTGATGGGTTTATCTTGGTCCTTAATTGGATAAGGTAGGACGTTCGGGGCTGGTGATCGCGCAAGCCCCGGACGCTCACAGCTTCTACAATTCGTTTCATGCACGGTAACGGATCATGTAACGGATCATTCGTAAGAATAAATTACTCTGGTCCGACTCGCTCTAAGTGCTAAAATCCAAAGAACCGCGAAGGGCTGTGGCGCATATGATTCATAAGTTTAGCAGAAGGACAGAACAGAACGCAGTGAGAGCTTGGTGGACACATCTACCCCTTCTTTGTGGAACTTTACCAAGCTGGATACTATAACGCCAAAGGCAATCTCCTCCAAATCGGTTTCGAAACAAGTGAATGTTTTCTGGGATACGACGATGCGTATCATGCTGCGTACTGCTACAGGACCAGCAGCTCGATGTGAGCCCACGACGTAATATATACATATATGATGTGCGAAGGCACCGTGGGTCGCTGCTGCATAATCTTGTAAGAAGGCATAGCCAGGAACAGCTTCAAGGTTAACACCACGAGCGCCGCACCACATGACTCCGTCCGCTGCAAGCAACGAGTCTCTTCATCTGATGTAGTTCACCCTTCTTTAACAGAGCCCCTCCGGCAGCTTCGCTCAACCATATCAGATTCAAGACGCGGTGCACAAGAACGCAACCATTCCCGTAATCTCCGACAGCAAACACGTCAGCATGGCGGCAAAGCTCGGGACGGCGCATGGTGCATTTGCCGACTCAGTTCGCCACGCCAACGAGCTCCATGCGTACAGTGTCACAAAACGTGCGCCTGGAGGTCTGGCCCCTCCGGGAGACAGAAGCACCGACACAGCCGTTTATTGCGCGAAGTTCGCAGAGGAGTGGACCGTCGCTTTTGCCTTGTCTTCATGTCCTTCATCATCATCGTGTTCCCAATCGCGTTCCCCGGCACACATGTCCCAAATGTGAAGGTGCGGTGCCCGCAACACAGGCATGCACGCCGGGGTGTGCTGTGTTCCAAACGAAGCCCCAAATCCGGGCGCATGTGGTGTGAAATTTGCGGAAATGCGCTTCCACAATTATATGTTGAATTTCATATCCCATCCCATTCCTTCTGCCACGCCGTTGCGTACTCACACAAAGCACACCCCCTTACCCGGATCATGGAGGTAACGCGGCAAGAAGGAAAATCGCCGCGCGCTCTTCCGTGGATTCCGGATACGGGGTGTTGCCACCAGCCAGAAGGAAAGCCCCAACCACCATAGCCCCGTGCGATGAAACACACACGCGGGAAAGGTCTAACCCCGCCTATCCTTATCGAGCACCTCCATTACCCCAACCCAACCTTTACTCTCATCCGAAGCGGACTAGAGGTCATCATCACCACCAGCACTAGTAACATCCCCACCCGCTCCAGCTGTGCTTATGCCGCCACCTTCGGCTTCTGCGCGGCCACCTTTGCTCGCACCTCCGCCGCCTTGGCCTGCAGCTTCTCATAACCAGCAAAATCCGCGCTGTCTACGGCAGGCTTGTAGAGGCCAGTGAACATTAGCACTTGCTTCTTGTAGCGAGCGCAGCGGGCCTTCTTGCGAGCGGCGGTGTTCTGATGAAGGATGCCCTTCACGACCGCCTTGTCAATTTCCGTGTAAGCCTCCGCAACAAGCTTCTCCAGGGCCTTAACCTGATCCTCCGACTGAACATCAGCGGACGACATTAAGGACTCTGCCATCTTAATGACCTACAAGGCAAAAGTAGGCACAAATTTGGGTGTATACCCAACCCATTAGCCCAGCGCCCAATAGTATCGTTCCATTCGCAATCCATACGGGGTACCAGGGATTACCTTTTTAATGCGGGTAGCACAGGCAGACTTGCGGCTCTTGTTGTACAAGCGGCGCTCCTCGGCCAACAAAGCGCGCTTCACAGGGCTGGGCATCTTCTTTTTCTGGTCCTTCTTGCCCTCAGCAGCCATGACGATCAGAGTGCCACGCTCGGCGACCGGCCGGCTCACCGGAGCTGCATAGGAGAAAGGCAACGCAGCGCAGCCACATGGAAGATTCAGCCGTATAGCGGTCACCAGACTGAACTCCCTGTAAGATAAAGCTTAATTCATAACCATAACGCACCAAAGGTAGGCCTCACGGGCGTAAATGCGCAGCGCTGAGGGCACGCGCGCAGAAGCGCCTGGGTCCGCATAAGCGTGGCCATTTCGACTTAGCTAAACACAGCTACGGTCCTATGTTGTTGATAAAAAGTTACAAATGGACCCTGAAACGATGAAGGCGCCGTGCTTGGACAGTGACTTGCTGCAATTGGACGAAGTGCCGTACGGCGGCTCCTCCCCGCAAAATTAATGGCTCATTGGTATCCTTTGCTATCTACAAATCACTACAAGTACTAATCATTATTATTATCATTGTGTATACTCTCCTCAGGAAAGTAAACAGGAGTGCGGACTGATTTTTTCGCGAGAACCCTGACATTGTGTTGAGCTACAGAAATAATAAATTTGGAGGGGCTAACCGAGCAACTGGCCACTTTTACCAAGAAGTTGGCGTCCCGCCTTGAGTCTCCGTTCAGCTGGGCCCTCGCGCAATTGCAGTGGGGCACATGAATTCTGATGCATGGCTGCATAACGTGGCAGCAATTAAGTAATTACGGCATCCCCTTCCCCAGTACCTTCGTAGCGGGTTCCCAGGTTCTTGGCTGAAGCAGTGCCTGTCGAGCGGTGCGTGACTGACTCTTCCGAAGCTAGGTATATGTTGCAGACGCACTTTGTACTCTCCGATGAGCCTCACTCGCTTCATCACCGCACGTAATTCAACTTAGTGCCATATATTGTGCATTCCCCTTCCAAGATTCACACTTCGCCTAACCTTAGCTTGGCTACCGGTTGCCGACTATACAAAGCCAGAGTTGGAGACTACAACAGGGTTTGGCCAAGTATTGTAAGGGGGCACCATTCCTTGCAGAGTGTTAGTTAGCAGATAGCCTTATAATCATGCTGCCTTGGACTTTTACTGGACCCCAGTCGAAACTGCGCTGCTGGATTCGGCCAATCGGAGTGGGTAAAGGGGAAATGTTGCGCCTTCTGAGCACATGTGCAGCTACCTTCGCCGCCACGCTTGCTCTCCATCTCTCATCTATCGCTCACACGGTGGAGGCGGCAACATCGCAGGCTGTCCGTCAAATAGATGAACACGCACGCAATCGGCAGCAACCATCAGCTCATAGCACCAAGGACCCCGCCTAATAAGAGCCTACGTTTCCCATGCCGCGTCACTAGGAACTAATAATCCTGACTAAGCTTATTACGGTTATCTAGGGGATTTCGTAGGGCATACATCTGATATTAATAGATAGGCATGCAGCTGACGTGATTAACGAAGAGTGGATGTAGCTGGTCTGCTTGACTCGCTCCTTCTGTTTCGTCCCACGTCCCGGAAAGCGAAAGTAGTTGCCCGCAAAAGACGACAAAGGAAGCACTTATTTAATAGGCAGGGTTACTGATGGGTTACCCCTGCATACGGTTACCCACCCACCCTAGTAGGCCTGCCGCCCATGAGTTACCCACCCATTACCCTCCCAACCAATGCCATAGGAAACCCATTTTGGCGGTGCCGACTGTCCGGGGGAGACAGATAGAGGTAGACCTCTACTACTGATTGCCGGAGGTCCTTAAGACAAACAAACATGCCTATGCATTAAATTACGCATAATTACACATTGCAAGTTCGAGTCACATATCCAAGTAGTTCCAAGTAAGTAGGCCTAGACTACAAATTTCTACATGCCTCTTCTGGTCTCACCTGGTCGTGCAGGAGCAGGTTGTAAAGCTTCACACTACGAAACCCATATTGTTGGTGGTGTCCAAAGACACCGGTTCATAGCACCGGTGAGGTGGTGTCGCAAAGGCTTGTACTAGATAGAGTATATATAGCATGTAACATGAGAACGCAACCAGAAGAGAACCCCTAACAGACGCAATAGCAATAGATGTTTGTTACATCAATCCCTCTCTAAATGGATGGTCGTCCCAACAACAGCCAACCACACCAACCTCATCTGTGCCACCAATAAACATGGGAAGCAAGGAATCTGGAACCCCGCTGGCAGCGAAGAGGTGAGCAAGGAAAGCAAGGAAGCAAGCAGCTGTTTCACCTGTCCATCCGCCATGCATGGCATGTAGGTTAGATAGCAGGACACTGTTGCAATCCAGAATCAGACACATGCACGCGCGGACGTGTGGGTCGTGGTTTGGGACTTAGGATTATGTTTGTCAGATTCAGTAGCTTGGCGTGCTACCCCATACGCAAGAATTCGCCACAATTAGTCAAATCTGACTCATCAGGCAGGCTCCCACCCAAGAATCATACTCAGGGCCTTGACCTTTCCATCACAAGAAATATTGACGTATAAAAAATCTGATCATATTTTATGAAATAAAGAGCCCCGAATTCAAACTCCATAGCACGCACAGCGGTTGGTGATCTCACGTGATGGAGGCAAGTTTACATCACTGCTAACATGACATGGACGCAATCAAGATACATAAAACACAGCATGCATTCGTACCACAGAAAATCCAATTGGTAAGCTTGCTAGCCACAGCTGGCCCGATAAATCGATCGAGGGTACAGTTTTAATTCATTCGTGGTCCATATATTCACAAGTTTCGTGTGCTAAGGAAAACCTGATCACCCATGAAAATAAAGTTTAAATCTAGGGTTTTCTGCCACGTCGTGAATCAATGGGCATATAATGCTTCTGCCGCTTAGCAGGCTGCTGGAAAGAAGCGTCCCGGTTTCCCAAACCGGAAGGGGGCCCCCCATTGCTACTGGAAGCCACATCAGCAGAAGCCTCTTGTGGTGTAACGGACTTGAACTCGCCGGCCCGGGAACGCAAAACAAGCCAAAAAGAGGCCCACTTATCCCACTCACGGCCCACGCCTCCCGTGTCCCGATTGAACATAATATTTCTCGCAATGTGGGACGGAAGGACGTCGATAGCGGCATAAACAAGAAGAGCCTCAGGTGTAGATGCCGGCAGCTCATGACGCAGCTCGGCGATAAACTGCTGCACTTCATCCACGGACTTGCAAACCTTCTGAGCCTTTAAACGTCGTATAGCATTGAGAATCAAAGGACTATCCGTAGCGCTCGAGTAGTTGCGCAGCCAAGTGCGAAGCCATTCCATGGACGGAATAGTACAGTTTGGTAATGCTGCCACATCCTTTGTGAGATCGATCCGCAACTGAGGGGGACCCACGTGCACGATTATCCAGCTGGAAACCTCTTCGTCCATATCCTTGCGGCCGCTGAGATAAAGCCGATGGAAGAGGTCGTCCAGGACGTAGTCGTGGTAAACCGCAACAGGAAGCGCCGCTTTCTTGGCGCCATTTACAGACATATCATGCCACTCGCCCGGGGACGGAGGGTCGGGAAGTTTACGACGCTTAAGGGGGTAAGGAGACGTTGTAGCCGCCTCGCGCATCGCATTGTCGGCGTTGTCGGCGTGTCGGCGGCGCGGATTCGCAACTAGCGCCGACCCAATATGATCCGGAGGTTGTGGGTTAGCTAAAGGCATGGTCGTAGGTGGGTTCGGACGGGGGTCAACGCCGACGATGTCCATCACGACGGTGATGTCGGCGCTTTCCGAGGTCGCCATAGTCGCAGCGGGAGAATTGAAGAACGATTGTCTGGGCACGTGGTCGCAGAAAAGGAATAAAAAGTCGTCGCGACCATAGGGAGCGAACAAAGCTCATGCCCAGGAAAACAAATTGTAAAATGTAAAGCGTAACATTCTTAAACCCATGCTGTTGGTGGTGTCAAAAGGCTCCGTTTGACTGACTGAATGATTGATTGATTAATTGATTAAAAGCTACCCTGAACTCGTAAGGCCAGGAGGCTGACGGACCGATTTATAGCACCGGCGTGGTCATATGTCGCAAAGGGATCGTACTAGTGTACGATATATATGCAATTATCGCATGCACATGAAATAAACATAAACATGAGGACATAAGAACGCACACAGGCTAATCCTTAAGTGAACCCCTGGCAGAAGCAATAGCAATTGCAATAGATGTTCGTTACGCAATTATTGTCACAGCTAGTGACGACCTGCGTCTCCTCAGTAATGTATGTTGCGAGCCTACTATAGCGTGGCTATTTATAGCTGATACGCCGTGTTTTATTATCCGAGTCGTGTTAGCCAGGGGTTAGAAAAAAGAGATGAGTTTATACGCCGAAGAAATCACAATCAAAACTATATTAGACTAGGCTATATTATATAAGTTAAATTGCAGCTAATGTTGCCCTGAATTCGCCTGTGCAATACTTTCAACAAGACGAGAACACAATGATACCGTTCGGGACTATCCAACCAGCTATACAAGTTGTCAAGCGCGGTTTACAATTCTTTTCTATGCGTGTATAAGCGAAGGTCGCGATGCAACAGCATTTGGGAAAAACTTTGGGCATTTCTAAAAATTGCGATCAGTGATATTTAATACATACTTCAGAATACAAATGTTGACACATTACATTACAGTGGACACATTACAAAATCCACTTATTGAGTAGATCAACATCAGTAGACGCAGTACGTCCCCCTAAGGTGGTCCAACCCACAAACAAGAGAGAGGAATAAGTTGCATGGAATTATTTAATTGGATTTTTCTTATAAATTTGGTTACTGTAGGAAGATAGCACAGTGACGATAAAAGATATTAAAAATAATATAGATAGCACAGTGACGATAAAAGATATAAATTACATTGTTTCGATCCGGCAAGTTGGTGATCCAAAACAGTTGGTTGCCCCGCAGAGGACCCATCGGGTGGCCCAGCCGCCCACTCAGGCATGCGACCCGTCTGCCGCCCGCAGCTACCCGT
The DNA here is from genome assembly GCA_019650235.1 of Volvox reticuliferus. Lineage (NCBI taxonomy): Eukaryota > Viridiplantae > Chlorophyta > Chlorophyceae > Chlamydomonadales > Volvocaceae > Volvox > Volvox reticuliferus. The sequence goes on along the minus strand of BNCP01000068.1, from coordinate 56,369 downwards.
GTTCGCTGCTCAGATTACTGCCTCACGCGGTCCCGGGTCAATCATCAGCCACGACCACCTCCCGTCAGGGAAGGGCCGTTACCGACTGTAGGCTCAGAGCGGACACGCCATCGACGCAGACAGTCTGGACCGATGGAATCATGCGTGACTTCCAACTATCAGCCCCCACTCGGGTGACAAGGGGACGTGACTCCCCCCAGCGTGATTCGAACCCATGACCTTGATATGAAGGACAGGACCGAAGCCGAAAGCTTGACAAGAATGATTTCATACCTTATATATAATGAAGCCAATTAAGATAAGGACACATACCAAGTACGAAATAGCACGCAAATGTTCCCCAACGAGGAGCCCCTTACGTTAGTTTCGTCACAGAACACGTACGGTTATCCTTGGCTCCTTCTGACAAAACAAACAATCTCGCTCTAGGAAATAGCACAAGTGGCCCTACTAATTCGCAACCCTCCCCTAAGGACTTGAATTCCCCACTGCGAACCCGCCCCTGCCCGTGAACCCGTGTACCCATCTAGTTTTAATTATCATCTTTTGATTGTCGTTTTCCAACTAAACCGATTCCGTGCATATTTCAGTGGGTTTCATTGTCGCGAAATCGACGTGACTCTCCCCGGCGTGAATCGAAATTAGGACATTGCATCCTTGGGCTTGATCGCGATTCGAGTTGCTACAAATCTTATATGCCTACAATAATATCCATCAAATTGTACGACAGTTGCCGTACCACCTCAGCTCTGAAAATGCCCGTGCGCTTGGTAACGGCTCTGGACCTAACGACGGGGCCCCCTGTTCCCCTCCCCACCATACATGCCAGAAAAATAGGTTGACGACGCGGTGATGAGGAGAACAATCCTGCAGCCATATAGAGCAAAACTCCTATCCTCCTTTGCAAGCCAGCCCCGTAGCCACGATGAGGGCGGGCTTTGCAGAGGCAGAGTGGCATTACGGCTGAGGCACCAGGAAGCGGGCAACTGCCCTCTGGTAGCTCATAGATTTGTGACTAGTGCAGCCTGGTGTACATACGTAAGGGTTTGTGTGTGCTTATGTATGCGTAGCGGGATGTCAATGACACGCATGGGGCGGAGTTACCTGCAAGTAAAGATACGGCATGGGGCGGCATGGGAAACAAGGCATGGGAAGGTTGGCAGGTGGTATCAGGCCTCGTGCTTGAGATGTAAGCACAGAGATACATCTTTGAGTCACGCTTGCTAACCAGGCAGGCATTTGTCACATGAAAATAAGGATTTATGACAACTCCCTGCGCCCTGCTCTGTGCCTCCTCGATCTCCCTTCACAAAATCAGCAGCAGGTACGTAGGTAGGGTGGATAGCAAGATGCAGTCACAAATCAATTGTACTTTGAGCAAGGGGGACCACGCGCTTACAGACCTTTACAGAGGTTTGCATGTAACGATCTAGCAGATGCATGCAGAATGCTTCACTGCGCGGCGCGGTTCCTAAAGTGGTACAGGTCAATATCGCATCATATGTGTGTGTTTAGGTAAGCATACAGCATGCCCAAATATGTGCATATGGCAATGAAGCCATGGATGAAACATTGGCCCATCCGGCAGCAGCAGTAGCAGTAGCAGCAGGCAAACCTTCGCCCACATGTGATGACCACGCACACGGTACCCCTGTCCCTTGTTGATCAATCAAGCACAAGGACACCATGCACCACAACGACCACACGCAGTAAGTGTGCTTGTAACGGCGTGTATGCCAAATAGTGGGAGCTGCCGACAAACCTTAGGGATTATATGATAGCGGCAGGCAGGTAGGGAATCAGGTATACGGCAATTACATCCGTACAAAACTCTTATCAGTACTTTGATTGCGCAACGCAGGAACGCGCTGTACATTTGCAAAGCTAGTAGCGGGCGACACGAAGTCAATCGCTATGATGTAGCAGTGAACAGGTCGGTCAGTCCATCAGTCGTTCAGTCGGTCGGTTAGACGCATTGGTGGCCCAAGCGACTCCCACTAGTCCATTGCCCGGTGCTTAACACCGATTCTCTTGAAGGGTATGTATTGGTCCTTATTGGTATAGGCAGCTATCAGCACCCTGAACGGCCCAGCTCGGCTCCGGTGCAGAATGTTAATCCGTCGGCCCCCTCGGACGTATACTAAAGCGAGTCCTCCAAAGCGAAAAAAGATGTGGTCGTCATCCCGACGACATCACTCAGGCAAAGTTTGGAAGACGGACATATTTCCTTTTGCTTACACCTCCCAAGCGCTCATCCCTAATGCCAGGAAACCACATATTACAATCTTCCACCGCCGTAGCCTGTATTGTTAACCTCCTCTGCAACTATCGTTACCATTTCGTCAACCACCGCCTCCATACTCCATCACCATGACCACTACTATGGTGGTTTTGTGAAGGCGGCGCCTGGGCCGCTCTACGCTGTGCGGCTTCTGATGGTGACTGATGAGACTACCACCCACTCCACAGAGCGGCGTGCATCCAGTTTACACATACACATACACACACACACCGGTCTGGTGCTTGTGTGCTTTCGTAAAATATATATTATTACGGTTCCAATGTTGTACGGTATATCGAACCACCAGCAGGCTTTCAGTCGTCGTTTTCGATTATGGATCAGATCGTCCATCATGGACCAATCCATCGCCGAAAGTAACGCGTAGGCGGGGTGGCATCCGGAAGCAGCAGAGACAGGACGACCCCCGGATGATGACCTCCGATAGATAGAGCTTCATAGCTTCCTAATAGCTTCTCCGGCCCCACAGCACCAGCCTGCGCCTCGAGATTACCAGCGTCCGCCTTCACAGTACACAGTAGTAGCTGCCTCTACAGCAGCGACATAACGACACCATCAATTCGCCCGCGCTGATTAGTCTAAGAGCAGATCCGTCCCGGACTGCATCTGCTGCCCCGGATGATGTCGTTTCTGCCCAGGGTTCCCGAACGTCCCCGCCCGAGAGGGCTCAACAGCGCCAGCACCCAGGCCCACCCCTACAGGCGCAAATAATCCCTCGGCCCCGACATTGCCTGTCGCCGCCGCCGCCGCCGCTGCCGCCGCTGCCGCTGCTGCTGCTGGCGGTGCATCCGCTGCGTCCACGGCGCCCACCTCCGGTAAAAGCAACCCAGCGTCCATCAGCATCTCGCCGTACTCGCCATACTCTAGGTCCGGCATCGCCTTGGGTCTAACTGTTGCGCCGCAGCCGCAGCCGAAGTCCAGATCATCCAGAAGCGACGGCGACATGCCGTACGACGACGGCTCACTGCCATAAGGCTGCCGCGCCGCACCGCTACAGCCAGCGGCTCCCATTGTCTCCTCCGCGGCCCCAGTGAGACGACGCCCGGGTTCGTGTAGTGCGGCCCCTGGCCATTCAGGCTCCCAAGCTTTCCCCGCCTGCCTCTGCGGTGAGGTGCCGCTGCAAGCGCTGCTCTCGCCGCCAGCGCCGCAAGAACCCGCCGCTGCCGCCGCAGCCGAGCTTGAAGTACCTTCCTTGTCAATGGACATCTTACTTCCTGCTCCGTCCCGCCGACCAAGGCACAATTTTGCGTTGGGTAGCAACGGAGTAACGGCCGCCTCCACCCCAGCCGTATCATAACCGACGGCCTGCACGTTGCTGCGGCCACCGCCGCCAAAGTCTGCCAGCCCCTCTTTACCCTCTACACCAACCGCATTGCATATCGCACCGCCCTCCGCTACCGTTGCCGTCAGCGCCGCCGCCGCCGCCAGCGCCAGAGCTGCGTCCACCTCCGCCTCCAGGCTCCGCTTCCGCTGGTGCATCACCGCCGCAGGGTCTGTCACCGCTGCCCCGCCAGGGCTGCCCAGGAGATCACCAGCCATGGCGCTGGTCCCCCCCCCTGCACCCTCTAGTCCCGTGCTTGCCATATTCGCCGCCGCGTCCGCCGCAAGCGCCGCCGCCAGGAATTTCCGGTTAGCCACTGTGTCCCTGGCGATGTCAATATCAGCATCCGTGAGAGGGCTGACCAGGGCGCGTTCCATAATGGCGCGCTGGCGGCTCAACTCCCATGTGAGCGGCTCCATCTTGACGTGGCATGCAGCAGGGACAGGAGGGCGGACGGCGGGACGGGTGCCAGGTAGCCGGGGGCGGGCAGAAGGTGTCGGCAATGTCATAATCACACATATACACACATACATACGCACGCATGTCAATATTTGTGCATCTCCCCCTGCATCTCGCCTACGTCACCAATGGCCCGACAGAGAGTTAGATCTAAACCCCTAAAACCCCACGTCATGACTTCCATTTTCAAACACACTCTATTAAGCCCGACGTGGGAAGGCCGTTGCCACACCTTCAGGTACGTGATGAGCGCTTCAAAGTCGTGACGAGCCAGCAGCTCTAGCTCCAATACCTCCATCACCGCATACGAGCAGCGCAGCAACAGACGGTCGTGACCGTCCTTCAGGTTTAGAATAAAGGGAGGGGTTTCGGGGGATTGGGGGGTTGGGGGTTAACGAGCGAGGAACCCGGGAGAGGGGCCACACAAGGGGCCACACAAGGGGCCACACAAACATGGACATATGGCCATGGATACACGCTTAAATGGCCATGGATACACGCTTATACAGCAGATTATTAAAGTGCACATCAGCGTCCTTATGCTCCTGAGGGAAGCTGGGAGCAGTTAGCCCATCAGCCATCACATGCGGTGAAAGCCTGGGATTGTCGATTGCATCGCTCTCAACACCTGCTGGGCATTCAGACTGATATCTCCTTTTTCTTTCCATATACTCTATAATTTTTTTATTTTTAATTTTATGATGTCAGTTGTAAAATCGTTTGATTTGACGACGTCTTAAATGCTATGATTCAACCTGCAGCAGGACGTCAATGACTCGGGCGCAGAAGGCCGGAGGGAAGGGTGTCGCGAAGAGCGTCATGAGCCACTGGCTGACGTACAGCACGGGCGGCAGGCCAAACTCTGACATGTGAGCGGCCAGCTCGGGCATTCGCCACATCAGCAGCAGCTCAAAAGTCGCCAGTTCTGCCTGCAGCGGGGATGGGTGTAGGGAGGGATGAAGAAGGATATAAGGAGGCGGACAAGGACCGGTTACCAGGCTTACAACAACCAAACGGGCGGTGGCAGGGGCGAGGAAAAGGAAGGAAGAAACCAGAATGCTGCAAACCATATGCAAAATGCGTTATGGCATATACGAGTCGAGAGCGAGAGCTGAGCTATCTTGAGCACCTGTGTCCTCAGAAACGCTCCAGTGCAAACCCTAACAGATTCCTCCACCCAACAAATTCCGCTGGTTCCTCCCTAGCGCTCAGATTATAATTTAATATCCCGCCTCCAAACATAACTCATAACCCTGGCCCCGGCGCTCGCTCACTTTCAGCGGTTCAAGCCCCGGAAGGTACAGGCGGCGCAGGTTGGGCCCCTCGGGGTCCATCAAGCGGCAAAACAACCTGAACAGGTGTCAAGATGGACCCATTGAGGTGTTGAGGGCATACAGAGTCGCGAATTTGCGGTGAAGGAGATCAAGATCAAGATCACGGTAAAGCGCTGGAGGAGCGCGGTCTTTTTGGTGCACACTTGCTAGCAGTGTTTGCGCAGTCTAAAGATTCGTTCCGCACCTGAAAGCAGTTTCTTCGGGCACGTACATCAGCAGCACACCTGCCATGAAAGCCATGCCCTGGGGTGGGATTTACCATTGGATGGGTTCTTGAGGGAGGAGAAAGAAGGGGAGGCCAAGAAGGATTCCCATCTGGGTACCCGCTTTTGGGGAGGTTCTCGTTTGCGTGGTGGTGATGCGAGAATTAAAATTCAGTCATGTACAACATGAAGCTCACATGATCGCATTCCCAGCTCCCGTACTGAACGACCAGGTACATAACCTTATTACCTATACCTATACCCATAATCCATACCTATGTTAACCTACATAATCTTGAGAAGATTGTTACCTAAGCATACTTATATAAGGTTTGTAATAAGATATAACGTAAATTGACTGCAAATCCTCGGCAATCAATCGGAAAGTAGATGAGCGAGCTCCGTTCAGGAAGCCGCACCCTGTTGTGATTAGCAAATATCGCCCGTCATTGTCTTACTAAGGATATCATGTTCTAAACTTACCTGGCAATATGCAACCTCCAAATCGTGTAGAGAATAAGCCTGGAGAAAACAAACAAGAAGCTGAGTCGTTTTCGTTATTGAACATGGCTTTCATCCACTTACGAAAAAATTGATGTCTTTGGTAAATTGGAACACTCGCAACAAGGCAAAAGATGCAGTCTAAACGCACAAGGAACCGAACCGTGGAGGACAATTTACCAGGAAAAGACACAAAACAAAGTTTATCACAATACATAATGCTTAAAATAAATAAAGCTAATGGAACAAAGGTGAAAAGAAGAACAAAAATAAACGCGACAATAGGTACATTGTGTCGATCAGGCAATTTGGTGATCCAAAACAGTTGGTTGCCCCGCAGAGGACCCATCGGGTGGCCCAGATGCCCACTCAGGCATGCGACCCGTCTGCCGCCCGCAGCTACCCGTGTTCGCTGCTCAGATTACTGCCTCACGCGGTCCCGGGTCAATCATCAGTCACGACCACCTCCCGTCAGGGAAGGGCCGTTACCGACTGTAGGCTCAGAGCGGACACGCCATCGACGCAGACAGTCTGGACCGATGGAATCATGCGTGACTTCCAACTATCAGCCCCCACTCGGGTGACAAGGGGACGTGACTCCCCCCGGCGTGATTCGAACCCATGACCTTGATATTAAGGACAGACCGAAGCCGAAAGCTTGACAAGAATGATTTCATACCTTATATATAATGAAGCCATTTAAGATATGGACACATACCAGGTAAGAAATAGCACGCAAATGTTCCCCAACGAGGAGCCCCTTACGTTAGTTTCGTCACAGAACACGTACGGTTATCCTTGGCTCCTTCTGACAAAACAAACAATCTCGCTCTAGGAAATAGCACAAGTGGCCCTACTAATTCGCTCATGGCAGCCATGGATCAGGCAACCCTCCCCTCAGGACTTGAATTCCCCACTGCGAACCCGCCCCTGCCCGTGAACCCGTGTACCCGTCTAGTTTTAAATATCGTCTTTTGATTGTCGTTTTCCAACTAAACCGATTCCGTGCATATTTCAGTTGGTTTCATTGTCGCATTTACACATTCTTACTCCCCCGCCGCTACCTTCAGCACCCTGAATAGCGATCTCTGACCCGCCTCCATCCCGAAGTAGGGGTGCTCGGGAAAGGTCCTGTGGATATCCCGTAGGATGGAGTCATCAACCTCCTCCTGCCCTGCAGGGGGGAAGAATAGAACCAGTGCCAGAGCCATGATACAGTGAAGAAGCGGGAACCTCTCAGCAGCACATCAGCTCCCTTGGCGGATCACACAAACGCTGTAACGTATACGACATGGGAGCTAATCCGTTATCGCGGAGGTTCCGGATGTTTTCCGCGGTGGTGTTGAAGCGCAAGCACATACAAAGGCCGCAACGGGGGAAAGCTCGAATCCAGAGGCGGGACGGCGCAGCTTAACGATGGAAGCAGCTGCTGCCGATTCGGTCCCAGATTGAGCAGCCACAGGAAGGCAGTCTATCCAATCCCTAACGACATATATACGGAGCCGGGACAGGGACGGGGAAAGCATTGCAGACCTTCCGTCCGCCGTTCGCGGCAATCTCCAGCGTCCCCTCACCCACCATCTCCCTGCTTCCATCAACCGCATGTGCCCTCCCGCGCGCGATATACCCCTCGATTTACATCCTTGTGATCGCGTCTGCGACTGCACCCCAGCCTCACGCAATAGACCCAACTCGTCCACACCTGCGGTCATCTCGTTAAGTACCGCGAAGCGGCTGTCTGGCGCGATGGCCGTCGGCAATCCTATGCCGTTCTCCCAGGGGACCTACCCACAGGAGGTACAAGAGCCAGAACGAGACAAAGGGCGCGAATGGATTATAATTAAGAATACCAAGTAATCCAACCTGCTAAGTTACATGTACATTCATCGATGTGAGAAGGTCGTGGGCCATCGTCCATGGGCCATTGTGACAGGATCCGCTGGGAACACCGCAAACCCAAAACCCACCTGAAGCATGGCCTCCAACACCGCCTGCTGTGCCACAAGCACCGGGTCGCTCCCAGACTCGTCCAACGCCAAGTGGCCTGTTAGACGGAGAGAACAGGGCAAGACAAATGGACGGATAGACGGACGGACGGATCGGGAAGACGCGGCAGGGCACAGGGCGTGAATATAGACTGAAGGGCGAGGATAGATGATCAGACAGACGGACGACCGACGGACGGACAGGGAGCTTACGGGGAACAAAGCGTGTACCCAGAAGCTCTTTACATAGGGAAGGGCCGACGAGCGGTCTATTGCGGAAAAAGGCATGCGATCTAGAAGCCCAGCAGATGTTTGCCCTTTGTTGCACCTATTGTTCCATATTAGACGTCCGCATAGCTTCGCTAAACGGTTCTACCCCTTCTTCCACTGTCCGCTACTTCCGACCTCGGTGGTAGCCACGTCAACAGCACGTACCCAACGCGTCCAGTTGCTCCATGATGATCCGAATTGCCTCCGGCTGCGGCGCGCCCGATGTCCCTGAAGCTGACGGCCCAGAGCCAGGCAGTCCCGACGGATCCGTGGTGCACAGCACGCCGCTGACCAGCTCCCAGCCGTCCAGAGAGTCGCCGCCGCCGCCGTCAGCGGCCGTGGCCGCCGCGGCGGCGGAGGCTACCTCTGCGGCAGCGGCTGCTGCCGCGGCCGCGGCGGCTCCTGTCCCCGGAACCGGACACGCGAAGCAGGATAGATGCGGCAACATATGCGGCATGAGTTAAGGAAAGGGGTACAGGCAGAACCGCTAGAGCGGCGCCTGCCGCAATGCCCGTGGCTTTGTTACTCATCACACCGTTGTTGACCTGTTTTCATTCCTGTTCAACTTCCAGTCAAGCGGATACTCTCAACCTAGCATAGGAACGGATCTCCTCACCCGTGTATAAACAGGAAGCTTATATAAGACACAACATTTGGAATATAAACAATATATGTAACATGTAGAACATGCACACCACTTTATTTTGTACATTTGTAAAAATGTGTTGTACATTTATGTGTAAACAATTGGGCGCTAGTGCCAGATAAGCTTCATGATTACACCCCACCCCTCTCCTTAGCTTGTCATTCCCGTTGTCTGAGTCTTGATCTTACCTGCCCTCGATGTCCGACCCGTTTGCGGCGTGTTCGACGCGGACGTACGCATATAAGGCTGCTGTGGCTGCTGTTGCGGGTTGGGCTGGGGAGTAGCCTCGGTGAAGGTGGTGTCTCCGACCACCCCCGCCCTGCCGGAGACGCTGCGATCTCGCCGGGATGTTGTCAGAGAGGCGGCACTGGATTGTTGGGATTATGGGGGTATGGTGGGAAGGTTGCGGAACAACGATGGATTCGGTCACGAAATCCACGTGAATTCAGGGTGAGGGGTGGGGAAGGGGAGTTACGGAAGTAAGGGGTTTACAGCTCTGGCGCCTCACAGATGTGACAGTTCCGACAGCTAATTAGCTATGCTTCCCCCTTCGTATCGCTGATGATACCTGTCTGTACCAAACCACACTTCCCATCACCCCATACCTCGATAACATACACCATATCCAAAGGTTGGTGATGTGAAACCCTTTCGCGGTTTTTCTGCGGCCATGGCAACCGCATCTGTCGCCCTAGAAAGCCCCCAACGGTTGTGAAGGCTCACCTGGGGCTATTCGCCATGCTAGTTTCGGCGCCGCTCGATCGGTTGAAGCCAAACGCTGCTGCGGCTGCCGCTGCAAACCGGCTGCTTGTGCTGCTGATGCTACCGGCACTTCCCAGTGCACCGTCCCGACAGCCAACGGACCTCCGTGTCAGGCTGGGGGAAGCAGCGGCTGCGCCGCTTCCACCTCCGCCTCCACCTCCGGCGACAAGTAGGTCCTCGCCATCGATGTCTTCACCCTCCTCCAGCAGCGAGTATTGCGCAGCCCCCGGGTGCTCACACTGAAGAGTGCGATGTGTTTCGCATTTTAACAACAGGCAGCGGCAGGGCGGCATGGACCAGGACGGCATTAACCAAGGCGTCTGGCTAAGCAGCTTCTGAATCTCAGAGCTGCCAAAGTCCCGCTAAGATGGAGCACGCTGCAAAGGTATACGCGGTCAAAACCAAGTTGACCGCGCCACAAAACCAACGCTCCGAAACCAAAACCCTTCCATTCTCCGGACAGTTAAACGGCCCGCACGTACCTTCAATGGCGCCGCCAGGTGCGGGTTCTCCAGCAACACGTACCATAACCGGGCTCTGATTTCCTGACGATGCGGTGTATGAAAGCAGAGCGCATTCGGGCCCAAAGAAAGGTCGTCAGCAGATCATGTGGCTCAGCAACTGGAATCTCTAATAACAGAACTGCGAATACATTATGACTTAGGGACTGATTATGATCAGTTATCTTACCCAGGTGACTGTGATGTTGCTAAGCAGCTAATGAGCTTCATACGGCTGCTCTATGTATGGCACCATACCTACAGATGCCATCCCCTGAAAGAAAGTTTTACAACGCCCAACTCGACGACAGACGTGCGCAGTTGCGCTCATCGATAGGCATCGCTGGCGAATGAAGGTGCTGCTCGAATGAAGCATAGGTAGTTAGTCAGGAGTCAGCCCTTCGCAGTATGGATCAATTTTCAGATATTTAAGTGGCGTACCTGTGGCGCGTTTTCAATGACCTGTCGCCCGAACTGCACATCTACACGGTCTCGCCGACGGGCCTGCAGCTGCCAGGCACGCTGCGATGCGTTAAAGCGCTCCTCTAGGTTTTGCAGCAGCGCCTGGTCCCCAAGGATGACAGGGAGGATGGCAATTCACTTGGCAGTGAAGGTTGCAATTAAGTTAGCAACGAGGATGGCAATGAGTAAAGGAATGCCGGCAGCTGTGTGCACACGTTTTATAGGACACCAGATATCAAATTCACCTCCCTTGGCTGGCAAAACCATAATGTATGTATAAACCACCTGGGTGGTGGAGCCCATAAGACCCGGTCGGGCAAGCCATACCTGCAACTGCCTTCGGTTATCCAAAAGGCGCTCCTGGATGCGGCCAGCACGTTGAACGATGCCTAGAGCCAGGTGAGCATGGGGGAAACAAGGGCCACAGATGAGTCGGCCGGATAAAGGTATGAGTTCAGGTATTGGCTTAAAAATATGGACCAGAGAACGAGTCAGCTGGCCTTATCTCGGGACACCTGAGCAATGTGAAACGCAACGGGATATGAGTTGGATGTATTACAGTGCGGCTCACTTCTGGGCTGGAGATTGTGGAGAGTTCATAGGGGGGAGGACGGGCGATGACGGGCCGCAAAGTAGGTGCGAGCAGGTGCAGCCTTTCCTTAGGGGGATTTTCTGTAACTGGACAAAACCCAAGAATCAATTACCATTTTGAATTCCTTGTAGTCGAGTTTGAGCTCCCGTAATAACGGTCTGGATGCCCTTGCTGCGAAGTGCAACGTTCATATGGCCGGGAAACAGTAAGCATCCTGAACGATGTAAAGGTCTTCCGAATCGAATGTCGATTATCACCTTCTGAGCTCCTGGTCCCTCAAGAGCTCCTGTGCAGATTGTGCAGTTCGGCTTATCACCTCGCCCACTCTGCTAACCGCTGCGAAAGCTTTACTCAAGTGCTCCATGTTTTACAAGTTGGAACTTGTAACACTTGATTTCAACGTGAGCCCAGTGTTCGCTTCCATGGAGTGTTGCTAGGGCTGAACCGATAACCGGGTTACCGTAATACACTAAAATGACATATCCAAAAAAAGTTCAAAAGGGAAATGTCGTTCTTTTGCGTGCCCCATCATCCCAGACCTATCACTGAGGTGCTAGAGCTACTGTATTGCCGTGTTGCGGTTTGGTCCCAGTAAGCCGTTAGCTTATGTTGCTATCAGAGGCTTGATTTCCACTTTCATCCAAACGCCATCCCAAAAGCTGATCAGCAGCCGTACGGTATAGCAGGACGTTGAACCATTCGGTAGCCAGCTAGCCATTGCAAAATATGTGGCTGAGATAAACTAATCCAGTAAAATGGCAAGCTTCAAAGCACAAAGATCTTTCACGTTATGTTTATCTCAAGTAGACTAATATGTACTAAGGCCACTGACTCCTGTCTCGTCCTGTGCGTCGTACCAGGAGGGTCCGGAATTTAACCACGCACGTAGAGCTTCAAACCAATAGGACAACATAATAGGCGCGCACGCTATCAAGTTAGTTCGTGGGCTGCAGTCTTGTTCACCGAACCGCGGGTATTTACGGGGTTGTTTACACTAGGATTAAAATAGACGGATTAGGGCTTAATCTGTGGTGAATGTCTGGATTAGCAAGGATTCGCGTGAATTAGGAGGATTAAGAAAAATAAGGAAGTCGGGTTCAGAGTTGATTGTACGCTCGTTGAGAAGCTTTTCCAGGGATTAAAATCAGATTAAGGTACTATGCTGTGTCAGATTTGTTGTGGAATTGCTAGTGGAAATTGGGTGGAAATAATTTCGCGACCGGGTACCAAACTTGCTCTCCCAGGTTAAGGTACTTCTGGTGGTTACAAAGCAAGACAATTTGTATAAGTATCAGGATTAAGCTTTTAAAAGCCTAGAGCAATATTAGGAACTCTATTTCGTGAAGGTTGGATTATTCGGACGCGATGCACAAGCAAGGCAGCTGCATTCCCACGGCGCACACCACCTGGATCACCTGGACAAGGCCTATGAGAAGGCATTTCGCAGATGTGAAAGTTTTGCGGCGAGTTCAATAGCAACAGAAGGTTACTCCAAACCCTCACGCAAGCCTTCACGACTGGTGCATTAATTTATTAATTTCTAGGTTAGATGTACAACAAATATGCTACATCATCATGCAGTCGTGTTAGGGCAGCTCGTACACTCCGGGTAATAGGTGACACCATATATATCCATTCCTCGGGTGTCGAGGGTACACCGCCTGTCGTCGTGATCAGGTCCCCTCCTCGGGGTTAAGGAGGGCCGCTGCTATGTCCTGCCCGGTTTCCAGTTGGGGCGGCTCCCAGGCCCCGGGAAGTGAAGGACAGTTTATCTGAGGAGAGCAAGGCTGCTGTCGACGCTGTGTGGAGTCTTGCGGATGGAGACCATGGTCGCCGTCGCTGTGACCCCCAACCTGCAGCCACGGCCATCAGGCCAATCCGACCAGCCCTGGCTTGGCCCTTTGGGTGCAAAGCTCAGCATGGCTGCCTGGCTGCGCTACGGTATGGGGTGGACACGGCAGCTACTCGCAACTCCGCCTTCTGGCAGTTCCACGCAGAACCCCCGCTCTCAAGCCGAACGAAGAAGGCATATATAAGAGCATACGTGCAGGTCTTGGCACCTATCCTACCAATCAAGACAGAAGCTTCATTAGTACATACTACTGCCTTTCTTTGAAAGGCCGGTTGAGGCAGGGGGCGGGTCAAAGCAAGACAGAGTGCACTACAGGGAGGATCCATTCCAACGTAAGAGGCAATTAAAACATGATGATTGACAAAAGTGACCCAGCCACCAGGAATGCAAATAGGTGCCGGATTGATATATAGGATGAGCACCCGTAAGTAAAGACGTGGAAGCTTTGCTCCACATACAAGAGCTAAGCCGATATCCCCGTACAGACGTTCACGCTTCACGGGGAGTTGAAATACAATGCTGCGGCTCTAACACGGGGAGCAAACGGGCCTCCCCGCGCAAATGCAACATAATTTACAATATTTGTGGTGCTCCACTGCGCCCAATTTCGTGTGAAATTTATTTTGCGCCGTACCACAATCCTCCCAACTCTCTCAACTCTCCTACCTCTCCCAATCCTGACTACTCTCCCAACTCTATCATTGCAAGAGCACCAAATATAGCCCGTAAGCACGTTGTTTCATAACACTACAACAAAAAGGTGCGTCAACGCACGGTAGTTTGCATAATTCAAAAGTAAATATGCGAGGTTACACCAATTCAGTTCGGAAGAATATGATAGTGAATTGACGCTGCAAGAATCCACAAAATGGCGGTAACCGCGGGTCGAGCACCGCGGGTCGGTTTATCTTGGTGTTTTACTTCAGGATATCGATGAGGCCCTTGCGCATTGTCACAAACCAATGCATTTGCAGGTGTACAGCGACAAGGATAAGTTGAGGGACCGGTCAACCAACCACACAGAGAACTTGATAGGAGTCTTCAAGGAGTATCCCGCTGAACGGTTTAGCGGGCAAAGCATTAAGTTTCTTCCTGGGGTATTGGCAATCCGCGCGCTGCCAAGCAAGTCGACCTTGGTCATCGATGCGACTGGGTTCTTTGACGAGCCAGAAGTTCAGCCACTCGTTGATGACTTTTGCGAGCGCCTCCATGCAGTCGCTCGTCTCAAGCAGCCGCCGCCGGACGTTCGGCTCAGGAAGCCGGTCCGGCGAATCAAGGCACCACGTCCTCCTTCGGATATCTACCGGAAGCTTGGCCGGCTGGTTTGGACCGATGTCCTTCAGCCTCTTCTGGACAGCAATTTCCCATGTGGGTGGACGGACAAGCTATGCAACAACGGCCGTGAGGGGGTGGAACGAGATTTCTGGGGCTGGGTTCGTCCCAATGGCCAGGAGGCTGAACCCTGCCCCTGTGGGGATACTTGCCGGGAGGCGCGTGACGCCCTCCCGAGATTCCCGCTCGGCCTGGCCTTGATTAACTACATGCAACACTCAGCGACCAACAACATGAACATCGCGCTGGTAGACTGGGCCAAGGAGGTGCCGGAACTGGGGTCAAAGTTCCTGGTGAAGCATGATAGGTAAAGGTGCCTTAGCCGTTACATCATGTGCCTAGAGAAAGCCTTATTCATACCGTGACTGTTTAGCAACTTACATGTATCTCTTTCCCGATTCCTAAAAACCCCTTGCAGTGTGATGCGAGAGTGGGAGTTTGAGAAGCAGACATTCCAGCAGGTACAGTGTACTGGGTTTTAATGTGGCATCATGTAGCTCACTACCTGATGTACGCAGCGTGTGTTTGTTTGCATTAGTGTGTTTGCATAACTTGACAGCGTGTTCTGAATGTGAGGGTTTGGTGCAATCTGATGCATGGTAATGATCTGATTGCTTTCAAAGTCCCGTAAGCACCTTGTGTACGTCCTGATAAGTCATGTCGTGGTCATGGTGGTGCACATCAGCTCAGCCAAGATTCACCGCCCCCGTGTACTGCTGCAGGCCCGTGGTAGACTACAGCAGGGCAAGAACCCTGCTCAGACTGATGATGAGGATGGCACGGATGGCGTTGAGAACACGGATGGGGGCGTGCAGGATCCCGATGAGGGGGCAGGTCCCAGCCGTGGTAAGACATGGGTTCAATGGTCCCGAGGGAGGGGCGTGCAGTCCCTTGAGTCCATCCGATCAAAATAACATTGCACTCACTAGAGCTGTATACCGCTTTCATTACTTGAGCAGGTAGACGGATGCATGCGGACATCGAGCAGCTTGATATGGATGCATTTTTAATGCGGCAAGAGATCGCTCTCGCATCTCGCTTGCCATACCAAGATGCAACAGATAGCAGCGTGCCACTTCCTCAGGGTCGGGTCCATCGCCGGGCGGCTTTTTAATACCTTGCGGCACATCCATATCGGCATCCGCTTGGGCATCTGGCGCCACATCTGCATCCATGTCCATCCAACCATCTTCGGCCAAGCGTTCGGGATTATCGTCAACCCTTTGCCCTGCACGAACGAAGCGGCCCCCGGCATCGCGAGGCGGAACAGCACCGCTACGGATCGCTGGCGCTGGCTGCGTCCTACGGTCTTCTTCCATTTTGAGCTTCTTGCTACGATTATACTTAGGTATCTTGAATCCAATTGTGCGTCTCATTGCTATCTCCGGGCATCACAGAATAGACTGGTGTGCTTTGTGGTGCAATGAACAAGAAATTTTCGACTACAATTATGATTGGCACAGGTTGTATGATCTTTGGCCTCCTTTGTCAGAGGAAGGGGTTGCAGGGGTTTCTCACTCGGGTCGCACGACAAGGAAAAGCTGCATTCGTGATCCGTCGGGATTTTGCTGGTCAAGTTAATTTAAATTATGTTGCATTTGCGCGGGGAGGCCCGTTTGCTCCCCGTGTTAGAGCCGCAGCATTGTATTTCAACTCCCCGTGAAGCGTGAACGTCTGTATGGGGATATCGGCTTAGCTCATAATAATAATAATAATAATAATAATAATAATAATAATAATAATAATAATAATAATAATAATAATAATAATAATAATACTTCACTGTAAAATAAATGGATGTAATTTAAAGACAACGGAATGCTGACCCCAAAAATCGATTTTTCTGGTCAAACAACAGTTGGTTGCCCCGCAGAGGACCCATCGGGTGGCCCAGCCACCCACTCAGGCATGCGGCCCGTCTGCCGCCCGCAGCTACACGTATTCGCTGCTCAGATTACTGCCTCACGCGGTCCCGGGTCAATCATCAGCCACGACCACCTCCCGTCAGGGAAGGGCCGTTACCGACTGTAGGCTCAGAGCGGACACGCCATCGACGCAGACAGTCTGGACCGATAGAATCATGCGTGACTTCCAACTATCAGCCCCCACTCGGGTGACAAGGGGATGTGACTCCCCCCGGCGTATTTCGAACTTGAGACCTCATCATCAGGAACGGGCCTCCAGCTAGAAGCTTGATCATTACTCCTGCCATCTTTATAATATCAGTTTAGATGTACGACAAATATGTTTATGATATCAGTTTAGATGTACGACAAATATGATACATCATCATGCAGTGGGGTTAGCTCAGTGGAGGGCAGCTCGTACACTCCGGGTAATAGGTGACACCATATATATCCATCCCTCGGGTGTCGAGGGTACACCGCCGTACGACAGAAAATCAGCTTCTACGTACTATTAGCATACATGTTTGTATTTCACACATTACTATGTCATCAAACTCGTCACTGTGTCCATCATTTCGGCTCCACACATCTCTGGACCAACCATGACCAACAACGGCCGCGGTACGAATTTTAGATGCTATCATTCAGCAAAGAAGCCTTCTCCTGCTCACATCTGATTATTCCCGCCGTAACGATGTCTTCCATGTATCGGCATAGAGAAACATCGATACCTATTTTTTTTGCCAGAGTTCTAGAGGGGCCTGTGGGGCAGTGTCCACAAGGTGCGAAAGGTTTGCCACAGGGACCTGCTCAGAGAGGCTCCCAGCAAGTTACGAAAACCTGGTGACAAGGTCAGGACATACCTATTCCATGATATGCTAGTACTATAAACGGCCAGTTCTGAAGCAGGAGACTCCTGATCTGTAGTAGATGACTTATGTCCCTTCCCTGCAAGGGGTTGCTGCCAGGTTCACAGGGAATTCACCAATCTGGCTAGGTATGGCTCCAATACACATCCTGGTTTTCATAGGAGCAAACGAACGAAATCTCCGCATTTACATGCTTCTATTGATTACCGTGTGACTTTCAAGCTGCCGAATCTTGCTTCATGGAATTTCCCCGTGATCTGGGATGTGGGTGGACGGCAGCGTGCGTAGCATAGGCTCATAGGCTCATAGAGCTCACACGGCTCATAGATAGGGCAGAGGAGGGAGCCATGCATTCGAGCGGCGAGCTCCATGCCGCCGCCAGGTTTTTATATATGTGAAACATGGTTCGTAATCGGGATCCAGGGACGGTCCGAAATGTGCAGTGGTAATGGATTGCGTTTCGCGTCGCAGACCACAGACCGGCGTGTCAAATCCTCCTGGATCCAGGAGGATCCTTCATTCATGCTGTGACGCCGCGAAGGTAACGCATCTTGGTGTGTCCAAAAGATCGATTATTTCTAATTGGCTTAATATGATGCATCCATTTTGATACTGTGCTACTTGCGAAACTGCGGAATTGTGCATTCATGCTCTGGCCACTATTACAAATACAACCTACAGCCGTGACCACCATCAACTATTATACTTTGTTTTCAAAATATCGCATATCGCACCTCTCAAGTCTCCACTCTTTTTTTTCTGTTGGCCGCCACCACAATTTTGGGTCATTACTTCCAGCCGCAGAATGCGGCTCACATACCGTAAACACTTGCTTACGTTCTAAGGGACTCAGCTGTAGCTACATTGCCACATCATCCTGCACTGCCCAATTCAATTCGGCCATATCTGAAATGCCATCCGGCAGGCTGCCGGCAGGGGCCATGCCACACAGTAATCGCTGCGGCCTTAGCCGCAGCTCTACACCACAGCTAGCATGGCCACTTCTCTCAGGTGCCTCTCCGGGCATCTTTCGTCTCTGCCTCCCGCTGCTGCCGGCATCCCGACACCACTTCTCGATGGAGAAGCGGGCGGCTATAGTTCCAGCCTCAACTGCGGAACCCGCAGCCAGATTAGACGCCGAATTGGGGAATGCCGACAGATCCCGTGGCGCCCGGGGTACGCGTGACCGGCGGCCGGCGGACGACATTCCTGGCTCAATTAGAAACCCTAGCCCTTCAGACCTTGCAGCAGCCAATCTCCTAAGCGATGAACAGCTGCGTACTATGGGAATTAAGCTTCCTACACATTGCTGTGGCTGTGGCATGAAATTGCAGCGTCAGGATGAGCAAGCCCCAGGGTAGGTGAAGACGGACGGGACGCCCAGGGCTGGGGACGCACCGCTCAGGTGATTCGGGAAAAGATGAAACTCCACAACATACAAATGTGATTTAAACCGGCAACAGATGTAGAGGTTTGCATCCAAGATCGGTGCTCGCAGCACAGATAGGATGCACCAGTATAGTTGGATGTCCGATGGCCACGAAGTCAACGCAGCCGTCCATTGGGGGTTGCAGATTGTCCTTCGTTACCTCGTTGTTATTGGACGCGCGATCGGTAATGGCTACACTAGCTACGCAGCCCAAGTATCCTTTTACGCCGTATGCTATGATTGTTCCTGGACCTCATTTTGCGGCGAAAGTCTGTGCAAACCCTGCTTTTGTGTCGTACTGCTTATAATACAGATTCTTCACCATTCCCGCCCGCCTCCTGGAGCACCGGACTGAGCCCCCGGCGGAAGAGGCACATGGAGAGGGCGGGGAGGGCGGCGAGGTGACGTTGGTGAGCTGGCTTGGATGAAGAGTGGGAAGGACGAGAAAGGGAGGAGAGGGAGGAGGAAGGAGGGATGGGTGTGTGTTGGGTAGGTGGGTATGGGGGAAGAGAGAAGGCGAGTAAACGACAAAACCTGGTGCTGGCGCTGATGAAACAAGGACTAGACGTGAAAGTCGTTTAGGACGTCTAGTTTCGTCCAAGGCGTGGAAGATGGCGTGGAAGAAAAAGAAATGTAAAACTAGGTTGCCGCCGAGGCCGTGAAGTATGAAACAAATTGTTGGCTATGAGAAGAAAAATGATATCTGACTGCTGAGTGCTGCCCAAGTGCCCATGCAACAAGGAGAGAGGAGAGCGAGGAGAGGTTGGAAAGGAAGGGGGTTTCGCTGGTCACGTCAATTCTTAATGGCCGTCCACTTCTCCGCGGGGTTCGCAGCATAGCTAGGGCTGAATGAGATGTGAGGAAAGGAGGCTGAAGGTCGTTCTGAGAATTTAAACGACTTGTATGCGCATATGCTGATCATAAGGTCCGATCATGTGTGCGGATCGTGTATGCGAATAGTCCGCACCCTGCAAACACCCTCTGTCCCCAGGTAGAGTTCGACGACGTGGGGCGTCTGGGCGCCGAGGATCCCGACGTCTTGTGCCAGCGCTGTTACTGGCTCACCCACTCGGGGTGAGCTTGGTCTCCTGACGTTGGATTACAAATACACGACACGTATGGCTGTTCGTGTCTGTCTGTCTGTCTGTCTGTCTGTGAGTGTATGTATGTGTGTATGTGTGTGTGTGAGAGAGTGACCGTATGAAGCAGACCGGGAAGTGACGGCACAAGGACACGACAGATAATCGCTCCTTTCCTTACTACCCTTACTTGCCGTACCTTCCTGTTAGATACACCCCATGCTGAACAGTATCATCACGCTCCGTACGTACAACGTGTCCTGCCCTCCCTTTTACACTTCCGGGCCTCATTGCTGAAATCTGCGATTTCCTCCAGCTGCTGCAGTTTCTTAACTTCGCCGTCCAGCCCCCTCTATCAGACCCCCTCTATCAGACAATGTGAAGCATTCATATAAAGTTGCTCCTCCCGCTCCCCCTGTGGTGCACGCCGTGGGGTTTAACGGCTCGTGTGGAACCCACCCCTCGTGTGGGTTTCAGAAAGCTCAAGTCGTATGCTGGGGAAGCGGCTTTGCCAGAGTTCGATCTGGGAAAAAAGGTACGATTTCGGAGGTTTCGGAGCATTTTCAGTAAGGATAGAGATTCCTGCCATCCCTGCTCTCATCTGTCACCCTCATCTCTGTTCTGCCTGAATTGCCCGGTCCCAAATCCGACTCCGCCCGCGCACCCGTGTGGCCGGCTGTTGGCCGGTGGCTGGCGGCTGCTGCGGCACCTGCAGGTCGGCCGCAAGATTTACTTGCAGAAGGACCGTAAGGCGGTGGTGCTCTGCGTGGTGGACCTTTGGGACTTCGACGGCTCACTGCCGCGACTGGCCATAAGGCACGAGGTGGTGCGCTTCACCGGGCGTGACGGAATGGAGTCTGAACAGGAGGGCTGAACACAAGAACACCAATATATAATAATGATTTACAAATACAAAAATATTACATACATTATATTAATCTAAAGTACGATATCAGCAACATCCTTAGTAATAATACATGTTTTAGAATAATTAAAATTAGAATGATAATTGGAGTATTGTAATATTTATTACGTAATGAGAGTTTACAATTACGTTTGCACGTATGTCGGAAGATATCGACGAAGGATTTGATATTTTATGTACATGTCATTGAATTACAGCCACCATTATTTTTTTGAAAAAATCGCACCTATAATTTCAATAAACATATAATATCATAATAATTCGGCGCTTTACTAGCCCATGATGGTATGCAACAGAATTATCTTAAGGCTTTACATAAATATGTGTTGAAAAGCCTTTAGGAAAGCGCCGATGATAACTGATGCACGCATGCATGCATGCATGCATGGAGGGGATAGCCTACTGGCACACACACGTTTTCAGCTCGCACTTGCGCGGCCCCGGCCCCCGGCCCCCCGCCCCCGGCACGTTCCCCCAGGGCGCTGATGCCCCCGGGAATCGGCGACGCGGCCCCCGAGGACCTCAACTTCAAGCTGATGGTGGCGGCGAATAAGTTTGACTTGCTGCCATCAGCCGCCACCGTCCCTAGGGTGCAGGTATGTGAACGCCGCCGCTTGACACCTGCCGCTTACCATTTAGCACTTGCATGCCTTTCCTAAACCCTTTATAGACCCCTGATCCTTATATGGCGGTTGGCCCCCATATGATGGTTGATTCTCGTATCGGTGCTTTTGGTGCTTCCATCTTCGCCTCTGTCAGGAACCACCGAACTATCTTCTGCGGCCACTTGCATCTTTTGCTTTCATCATATGTTCAGCACTCCCTTCATTCCGCCTCTTTCCCACCCTCCCCCTCCTCCCCCTCTCCCTCCCCCTCTCCTTCTCGCCTTTCCCCCGTGCGTACAAAATTGTGTTTAGTAACAGCAGCGTCGGGTCTCATGTGTTCGTCGCCTTCTCCCTCTTCCCTCCCCTCCCCTCACCCGCAGCAATGGGTTCGCACTCGCCTCAAACAGGCAGGACTCCCGCACGCGGAGAAGGTTTTTATGGTCAGCGCCGCCAAGGGTCTGGGAGTCAAGGACATGGTACAGGTAGGCCTTGCCGTGCCGTGCCGTGCCGTACATATGGCAGCGGCAAGTATCAGGGAAGTAAGGCGCAGCATTTGCGCCTTCTTACTCCCTTTTGATAGTCAATAATAATATAATACAATGCATTAAAATATATTAATATATTATATTATGTTATACTTAAATATGGTAATTAATCGTACAAACTACCTAGCTCCCTTGGCTGGGCAGTTTACTTGTGCCACGAACACTTCAGGCTAAGAGCCGGCTCTTCGACATTGTTAACATGGACAGCCGCCTACATCTCCAACAATTACGCACACCTCTAAACCTGACATGATTGGTTTCGCCCTTCACCTCCCCCCCTCTCTGCCTCCCTCCCTCCTCCCTGCGCTCAGGACATCCGGCAGGCTCTTGGTTTCCGGGGGGACTTGTGGGTGGTGGGATCTCAAAACGCGGGAAAGAGCTCGCTGATCAGGGCCATGAAGCGGTTGGCAGGCACGGACGGCAAGGGTAAGTGAGAGCGCGGGTGGCGATGAGGCTGATGGAGAGAGGAAGGGGAGCGGGGCATTCTGCACCGCTGCGGCTACTCGTAGTGCACTGCGGCGCAATCATAGTTGTCTCTTCACACCAGAAAGCGGGAAGGGGTGGTGGCGCGTCACCTGTCTGTACGGGTGTGTTTTCCTGTTATGGTTTGTGGCCATATGTATCTAAGTGTGTTAAGTATTGTTTGTGCGCGTGTGTGTATGGTTCCTCAGGTGATCCCACGGTGGCGCCTGTTCCCGGGACGACCCTTGGGCTTCTACAGGTAAAGGCCTTATAGGTGGTGGGCTTAAGTTCCTGTGCTACCCGGAAGAAAGTCAAGGGGGGAGGGGGGAAGGGCGAGGGGCGAGGGGAGGGGAGATACCCTTGCCGCTAGTGCCACTGCTGCCGCTGTCACTACAGTCTACTGCCCCTTCCACTCCCTTCCCCCGCGGTGTAACCCCACCACTGCACAACGCGTTCGTAACGCTATATAAAGTGTTTGTTGTTGATAATTTGTCATCTTTTAATATCAATTTAATGCCCATGCCTGCACGCCACCGCGTTGTGGTCTCTGCAGGTCCCGGGCATCCCGCTGGGCCCAAAGCATCGAACCTTCGACACGCCGGGGGTGCCCCATGCACACCAGTTAACCAGCCACCTCAGTCCAGAGGTCGTACGGAAGGTACAGACATGGCATTCATCCTAGTATGCTGTCCCTAGCAAGGAATCACGGTAACCCCATGTGCACACATATATACATATATCCACTAGAACTTACGTATCGTGATGCCGCATATCACAGACCGCATTGGCCGTTTCGAAACCATGGATTCCCAGGTTCCGACCCTAACGCCATTCGCAGGTGCTGCCTTCCAAGCAGCTCCGCGGCCGGACCTACCGCATAGAGCCAGGTCACACCGTGCTGTTGGGCGCGGGGCTGGCCCGTCTGGACGTGGTTTCGGCACCAGGCCCGACTCTGTACTTGACGGTTTTCGTATCCGCGCACGTCAACCTACATATGGGCAAGACCGAAGGTCTGGATGATGTGCATGGTATCCGTTCTTTTCATATTCCCTCCATGTGTCCAGTTTTCATTTTACACCAACATCAGAAATTAGCTTTGCCTGTTGGTTCGTTCCTGGCTTTTTGCATACTGCGTTGACTTGACTGACTGCCTTCGGCGAATAGTTTTACATGCGTTACTTTTATGTATGGTTGTGCCCTCGTGAAGTCGTACGCACATATCGATGCTTACACCATTGCGATGCTCCGAAGAGAATTCCCGATGGTTATGTGCGCGCATCCATCAGCATCAGCATCAGCATCATCAGCATCAGCCTGCTCATCGTGGTTATGCTGTCCTACTTGGTTACCTAGCACCTGAGGGCCGCTGCTTTCTGCGTACACATCACCACCACCACTTCCACTTCCACCCCTGCTACTACCCAGCAGCAACAACAGCAACACCGGTAATTGCCGCATTTCCATCCACGCAGGTGTGGACGAGAAGGTGAAGTCCCTGACGCAGAACGGATTGCTGGCGCCGCCGGACTCTCCGGAGGATCTCGCTGCGCTGCCGAAGTGGCAGGCAGTGGATGTGGATGTGGAGGGCACGGACTGGGCTCGGAGCACGGTCGATGTGGCGATTGCGGGGCTGGGGTGGGTGGGGGTGGGCTGTCGCGGCCGGGCTCAGCTGCGCGTGTGGACGCTACCAGGAATCGCCGTCACGACTCACGCGTCGCTCATTCCGGACTATGCTCAGGACTTTGAGAAGAAGGGCGTGTCAACACTGCTGCCCCGACCGCCCAAGGCAGCGAAGAAAGGTTAGAGAAGCAATGAGTGACGAGCGACGAAGTGGTGGGGAGTGGAGCCGAAGGAAAGGCGAGAGGTCAGGGTGTGATGCTGGAGGGGTGTGGGAATGCCGATGAATGGCTACTACACGTAACAACTAAAGGTGGTGGTGTGGTACCTAATGGTAGTGGTACCTAATGATGATGGTGGTGTGGTACCTAATGGTAGTGGCGGGTGTTACGGCGGTTACCTGTTATATTAGCTCCTAATTAGGCCGAGAGGTCTGGAGACGTGGAGAGGAGGAACCAGGTGGTCGGCGTCTTATAAAAAAATCAGGAGTGCGGGCATCTGTCGAGTTAAGGTGCCAACCTAGATCCCACAAAGGGTTTTGATTGATATAAACAGCAGGACGGTGGTCATGGAAGTCGAAATCCGGATGGAGGATGAAAGAGACGCGCAGCACGGGAAATGAATTATACAATCCAGATAATTCCAACGAAGAGCTCTGTTCCCTGGGTGCGTATTGTAGGCTACGATAACCAACGGTCAACGGAAAATGCGTTACACTTCCGTGCATTACACTTACACCGATAAAGTTTGCTGCTTAATTAGGTTACAACCACTAGCAATCTTTGCAAGACTGTATCAAGTTTAGGTTTGAGACCTTAGGTTTGAGACCTTGCTACCCCCAACGGAGCTCAGTCCATCACTTGTCCTCGCTTGTCGTGTCTACCCAGTCCCACTCTCACACCTATTGCCGTCCGGTTGGCAACAGAGGGTGTGTACTACATTAATCATCGTACAATAACTGCAACTAAGTTTTTGGTTTTTCAATTTGCACCTGACAAAGCACATCACAAAATCTCTCTTCCCCATACGGTCACGTCAACCGAACATCCCAAATTGATTAACCATTTCCATCTCTACGATAAGGTGACGTTTGACCAATATTTGACCTTAGATGTGGACCCCCTGGAGTAACGACAACGATTAATTAAGTACGTTAAAAGGACCTTCCCCCTCACATCTCCATCGACACAGCACCTGCACGCCGCTCCTAATACACCTAACCCCTGCACCGCTGCAACCTGTACGTAACCGAATATTTGCTAGAATGCGTTAACGTCGTACCCATGCTCTTCTCTTCTTGAAGAAAATGGCGGACTCCCACCCACACCTCCAATGAGCGCATAAATGTGCTTACATGTTCAAGATCGGTAGTACTCGTAAAAGCACACCATACAAACGAGAAACGCTGTTAACATCTCTTTTGCAGAATATTATGGGAAGGTGCAAGAAAGGAAGCAACGCACAGCGTGGCACCCTGTCTAAGCATCAACAACAATGTGACATCGCAGCGTTCCTGGTGACGGGTGCGGCATCCAAGAGAACATGGGGGCGGTCATGAACCTAACACAGAGTCAAACCCAAAACCAAAGACGATGCTGCTCAAAACTCAGTTATAATCGTCTTCTAAAATCAACGAAAATGGATTGTGCCTGCTGCCCAGTGACACTCACGATCCATAAGTCCACGCCCATGTCAACACAATGAGATGGGGGGCCAGTTACAATGAAAGTGCAAGAGCTCACCAGGCAGGGAACGGAGTCAGCACAAGAAGTGAGAACAAACCGGTGCGAAGGTTTTTTCTTATTCCGCGCGGGTAAGATTTCTTCTTACCCGTCCTGTTGTGAACTTGAAGAGATCTAACGCACGGAATGAAATGCACAAATGACTCTTGTCCGTTAACGCAGCCAATCAGTGGAACCGAGCATCCCCATCCAAGTATGAAAATCAGATATTGTTATTCCGTAACAGGAATGAAAGGACTGATGCAAATGGGACAGGGGACAGAACGGGACGGGACTGATGCAATACGTGTGTTCAACTAAACGCAATGTGGGTCAATCCAGCTGCTGCTGGCCGCTGACGCAACTAACGAGCGCACACCGGGAACATCAAAATTTAAGAATTCCTAATTAATGTACGCCATGGAGAAAATTTAACTGTAAACTTCATGGAGGGTAGGCTACATATAAATTGTGCACCTAATGTCTGTGTTCTTATACTACCTTCCGAATTCGCCATTACGTCCATTTTACTACACCATCACATAAGCCATGCTTTATCTTTATCCGCACTTAAGATAATATAAATATATAAAAATACATACACGACATATCTCAGTTAAGCTGCAGGTGACGGTCATCAGCGAGTTCGCGATAGTGGCCCCGGCAGGAGTGATGCCCTGCCAGTGCTGGGACCCGATGGGTGCAACCCCGCAGTGGTACTGGACCCAAGCGAGCAAGACTTGTCTCTTTCAGCTCTCGCGCCGTCGTTGGAAAGGATTGCCGGATGTGCACTGACTTGGGCAATGGTGGCAGTGGTGGTAGCGGTGGTGGTCATAGGTTGAAGCCGTTGCCCGATTGCTCTGGTCTTTCGACGACTGGCCATGACGTAGTAGGGTGCCGCTCCGCTTGCGGCGTCAGCGTCACCGCCACCGAAGTCGACACTGTCGCCGCCAACTCTAGCAGCTATGCCGCCTGCGCCGCCGCCAGACCGTCGTGATGCCCTCCCAACTCTGGGGGCGCCGCTGGCCCCACCACCAGACCGCTCCGCAGCTCCCAATCGTCGCCGGTAACGGCGCATCACAGATGAAATGATCTCTTTAGCCTACGACCGACGGAGCCAACCAACAACCGCCGCAACGAACAAACGAACATACGCAGTTAACTGGTTAAGAGCCGATGAAGAATCTGGAGATCCTGCGGCCTTCACCACAAACACAACAAGTGCTAGAGACGGACTAGTCGTGGATAAGTTATTTTAAACAAAGGAATGTGTGTATGGGAATTGCCACATGTGAAAGAAATGGAAGAACACATCCGCACGGACTCTGCCCATCCTTACAGTTTCAAACTATTTCGAACGTTTACTTCGAAGACCCACGGTTCGGGTACAGAACCCTCGGATGCACAAGCTTCGTACCTTGGGGAAAGCCACCTGTCCCGCAGCCGTCTCAGCTGGGCCGCGGCGCTCGAATACATACATCCCCATTCCCTCGAGCTGCTGCAGAAGCTCCCTCCGCAGCAACTCTAAGTGCTCAGGACATAGTCGTAGAGCTGTGGCAGGTAAAGCAGCCAACTGCTGTTGCGGATGCCGGTGATGGTGGTAAGGGTGGTGGTGGTGCAGCTGGGCGGGAGCCTTGGCAGAGCAACCATATCCACACTGCCCAGTCCCATATCTGGTCCGATTCTGCTGCTGCTGCTGCTGCGCCGGCGGCTGTGGCAGTTGCGACGGTTGAGTTGGGGAGAGTTGAAGTAACGGTTGCTGCGGTTGATTACCGGCAGAAGGTCTGCCACCTTGCACCCCCATCGTACTTCCGCCTCCGCTTCCTCTTCTGCTGGCATCACTGTCCGCGGCAACGATATCCCCGGCTGCCGCCGTCGCCGCGACTGCCCCCAACGGCACCACCGTCACATCTAGGCCTGCATCCCGCAATACGCCCTGCAGACGGTTGAGTATGGAAGCGTACTTGCCCCAGTGCGCCGGCCTTGAATCCACACTACACCACTGCGCTAAAGTGAAGATTGACCAGACGCCGAAGCTGACCAGGGCAGCGGGGCCAAAGACACACCAGGAGCTCACCGTGGGAACGGCAAGACCCGGCAACATAGGGGCCACCCCAGGCAGTGGTGCTTCCGGCGGTGCTTGCGAGTGCGGCGGACTTATCTGCGGTGTCCGTGCCAGCAGTTCATGCTTTCCTGGGTTAGGGGTAGCAGGACATTGTGCAGCAGCAGCAGAAGAGCTACCGGAGGCAGGTCCAGAGTCCCGGAGAGTTCCGGTCCAGACCAGAGCGGTTTTGGGGTGAAGGTGATTAAGCTCCGAATCTACGTCCGTCACCGCAAGGTCAGCATCTTCGGACTCATGGTTCCAAAGGGACGCCGCGCTCATCGCACTGGCTGACCGCAGCCGCTTCGTCAGGTGGTGGTGGTGGTGCCGGCCAACCGGCTGCTGCTCATAGTCCTGCGGCTGGCAGTAACCAGCGTCTTGCGAAGTGCGAGGCATCGGCATCCGGATCAACCTGTCGTGTTCTGAAGGGCGAGATAAGTTATTATCGACTGCGACTTTCGCATCCCTGGCCAGTGGCAGTGCTACAGCCGACTGACGCAGCGACGATGGTGCTTTAGCAGCAGCCGTAGCAGCAATTGTGCCAGCATCAAGCGGCGGTAGCGCCCCAGCGGCGTGAGACAACAGTGGAGCTGATGCAAGCAATTTGGATTGATCTACGCAGCTGCTGTAGGTCCCGATACATAAGGCATGAAGAGAGCCGAAGTCGGCGTTCCGAGCGGCTAATAGGAGGCCGCGGTGATAGTGGAATGTTTGGTTGCCCTGCAGGAAGCCGCGGTCATGCGAGACAGGAGATAACTACAACAACTTGAAAATTCGAATATATATACATATATATATATATATATATATATATATATAGAGAGAGAGAGAGAGAGAGCGATAGCTTAACGGGTTAATGGAAAGAAAACACGTACGTGAAAGCATGATGCTGCTTTGTTACTTACTGAGCATGGATTCTAACAACATAATCAAATTATATGGATGCATCCATACTATACACACATATTTATGATGTTAATTAATTATATCCATATCCACAAACCCTGGTATATGTATATATATGAGATACATATAATGTTCTGCTAAATGAAAGAAGACTACTGCCCTGATATCCGTGCCGCTTGCCTCAGTCAAGAGACGTAAACATCTGTCAGCACCCCACAAGCAAGAAGCAAGGGGCAGTGAACTCAGATAACCTGACTGAAAATATGCATCATCGGCAGCAGCACGGAAGTGCGCGAAGAGATTCGCGATGAAACTGTGAGGTGCGTGTGTGCGGTTATAGCCGCGTGATACCGATGCAGTTCCTCAGAAAATAGATGCAGGTGGTGCAGGTGCTGGCGGCGATGCCCCCAATAGATATAGGCAACGGACAGTTCGTAGCCATATCTTGGCTACGAAGCCAAGATATGCAGGAAACGGAAGGCGAGGTATG
This sequence comes from Volvox reticuliferus, assembly GCA_019650235.1. Classification (NCBI taxonomy): domain Eukaryota; kingdom Viridiplantae; phylum Chlorophyta; class Chlorophyceae; order Chlamydomonadales; family Volvocaceae; genus Volvox; species Volvox reticuliferus. The sequence goes on along the minus strand of BNCP01000068.1, from coordinate 27,195 downwards.
GCAACCCAAACTCATGCGCACGCAGCTTAGCAATTTGTGGGAAAGGCTCCTTGCATATGGAACTCGCAAGACTAACAGCTGAGCCGCAAGGAAAAAGGAGATATTATAGATATTATTATAGATATTATAAAGGAGATATTATATTATATTTATAAAAAGGAGATAAAGGAAATATTCAAGATGAATTGTAGTTAGTTGTTACGATGCGAACGATTACAATGGAAATGATCGTAAAAATACGGAAACCCAATCAATTCACCAACCGATGTATGCGTATATATATATATATATACATAATATTGTAATTGTACTGCTGCCTCAGTTTGTGTAATAAGCGATCTTTCAGGCTACCCACACGAGGAGGGAAGCAATGACCTCAGATAACCTGACTGAAAAGCATCACCGGCAGCAACTGTTAACCGGACGACCAGAACACTTGGTTCCGGAGCAGAAGTGTCGACTCTGCTGAATATAGCTCTGTTCTATCCTGTTTTCTCCATCCACAATAAGTATGTAACCGAAGGAATTCGCGATCTGTCTCCATCTCGGTACTCAGGATTATCAACAGGTTATGAGCCCCGCGCCATAGTGCGCGAAGTCACTGCAGGATTAGCAGACTCGGTTTAGAGGGGTTCCTAGTTTAAGGACCTGACTGAAATGGGCAAGATCCGGTTTGAGCCGCTCAAGAAGACAGAAGAGTACTTGCGATGGGAGAAGCACGCAAGGAACCACCTGATCAGGGAGAAGCTGTGGGATTCGGCTTCCAAGAAACCCTTTTCGTCCGGGAGCAAGGCCGAAGAAGCTAAAGCCGAGCTGGTACAGATGGTAACTGGTGTTTTTGTGGACAAAGTTGATGAGGCGGCGAATGCGGCAGTCGCCTGGGACGAACTGCACGACGAATTCGTCAAGCAAATGGCACTACAACAACAAGAGTACCACACCAAAGTAATTACCATGCGAAAGAAACACGACGAGAGCATGGATGAGTATCTCAGACGGGCGGAAGAATACCACGAGATCCTGACGGCGACTAATTTCAAGATCCCCGACAGCGTCATAGTGGCAAGCGTTCTAAATGGTCTAAGCAGCGACTACCGCACCGAAAGGGCCATTCTGGAGGCGTCGGCCAGTTTCGGCGAAGCCACACTCAAGACCATCCGCCCAGCGCTCCTGTCAGCGGAAGTCAGGGTTAAAAGAGAAGATAAGCAGGAAACAACACCAGCCTTGGTGTTTGGAAACCGCCGGGGCACCGGCGGTGGGCAGCAGCAGTACCAGTCGTCACAGCGCCAGTCATACGGACACCATCCACGACAACAAAAATCGCAAGGAGACGACAATATGTCGGTGTGCTGGAAATGCGGAAGCACGGAACACTTCAAGAAGAATTGTCCCAAGTGGCTCGCCGAACAGCAAAGCGGCCAGGCGGGCAGTGGAGGCAACAACCGCGGTGGTGGCAACCATCGCGGAGGAGGTTACAACCGTGGTGGAAACCGTGGAGCTGCAGGTAACCGTGCAGGCAGCAACCGTGGAGACTCTGGGACTAGTGGCGATGGTGGACGCCGCAATACCTTTGTGCTGGCAACTACTATTGATGACGTCAGTCAGCACATTCAATCACAAGGCAAGTGGATCTTGGACACGGGGGCTGGACTGCACGCCACGGACTGCAAGGACGACCTGATAGATTATGTAGAGGTCGAGAACGGCCCCATTTTCAAGGCGGGTTTTGGAGGCGAAGGAAGATCGCCAGGCTATGGTAAAGTTGAGTTCGTGACTTACACAGAGTGGGGGACATTCAGCGTGACAGTTACTGAAGTCTGGTATATGCCCGGCCTGGGGCACAGGATCCTGTCCGCTGGACGTCTCGATAAGAAGGGATGTCGCATTCTCGCTAACAACGGCCGCATATTCGTCCAAATGGAAAACGTCTCATACGGCGGCTACGGTACCCTACATGAGTGGCTAGATGTCATGGAAGGACGCCTCAGCGAGGGCAACAGCGGTGTGTACTACATGAACATACACACCAAGGCCCACCAGGAGAGGGTAAAAGCACTCGCAGTGCTAGAGCAATCAGTGGACCTATGGCATCGCCGTTTTGGGCATCTGGGTTACGAAGGCCTTGGCAGGTTAGCCAAGGAAGGGATGGTTAAGGGACTGAACGTGACCGCTGACCAGGTGAAGGAGGCTGCGGAAGCAAAGCGCACGTGTGAGCCATGTGTCAAGGCTAAGCTCACCCGCGTACCACACCCCCCATCAGGAAATGTGTCTAATCTTGTCTTGCAACGCGTTCATTCGGACGTTTGTGAGATGCCTATCAAGTCCATGGGTGGCGCCAGGTATATGGTGACCATCCTAGACGAGCATTCCGGTTTTGCCACCGTGCGCCTAGTGGCAACTAAGGACATGGTCCCAGACGTGTTGAAGGAAGCTCTCACCCTTATGGAGAACCAGACAGGGAAACGGGTGCGTGAGTTTCAAACAGACCGTGGACGAGAGTATGTCAATGTTCGTATGCGCGAGTTTTTCTGGGACAAGGGAATCCTGCACAGTACGTCGGTTCCCTATACCCCTGAGCAGAATGGACGTGCAGAGCGTCTGAATCGTACGCTACTTGAAAAGGTGCGTGCGATGCTACAGGACGCCAACCTGGAGCAGGGATTTTGGGCGGAAGCGGTGATGACGGCATGTGCAATTAGGAACTGCTCTCCGGTGAGTGACAGGGGTGCCACACCACATGAGTTGTTCCATGGGTACAAGCCGGATGTGTCTGTTTTACGTGTGTTTGGCTGCACTGCTTGGGTGTACAGCGAGAAACAGCACCGGAACAAGCTGGACCCGGTCTGCGAGAAGGGAGTTTTCGTTGGCTATGAGCGTGGCAGCAAGGGCTATCGTGTTTACCTGCCCCAACAGCGCAAGGTTGTTGTTTCGTGCAATGTTCGTTTTGATGAACAGTACCCGCAACAAGACATGACAAATATTCCAATGGATACCGTTTCTGATGATAGTGATTCAGATGAAGAGCACTCTGCAAGTGATGCGGGGGAGTCGGGAGTTATTCCAGGTGTAGGTGGTGGAAAGAGCAATGGTGCTGGCACTACCCATGATGGTGGCAATATAGGGAACGGTACGGGCTCTGCGGGAGGGGACGCCAACATAGGGCAAGAATCCCGTTATCCAAGGCGTACCCATAAGGCGCCTGACCGGTACAGCCCGGAGCCTGGAAAACGTCACGTGACTGTAGCAGCCACCACCATACCCAAGGAGCCATCAACCTACGAGGAAGCAATCAATTCTCCGGAAGCTGTGCATTGGCGCCAGGCTATGGATGAGGAGATTGCATCACTTCATGCGCAAGGAACCTGGCGGCTTGAACACCCACCACAGGGGGCCAATGTAATCCCAGGGAAATGGGTGTATAAGCTGAAAAGGGATGCCAACGGAGGCATTGAACGCTATAAGGCGCGTTATGTGGCAAAAGGCTACAAGCAGATTGAGGGAGTTGATTTTGATGAAGTTTTTGCGCCTACTGGATGTCATGCCACTGTCCGAGCATTCTTGGCTTCGGCGGCGGCTGAGGGTATGGAGGTCCACCATGTGGACGTGCGTACAGCGTTCTTACATGGTGAGTTGGAGGAACAAATTTATTGCGAGCAACCCCCCGGTTATGTTACAGGTGAAGGGGGGGAAAAATGCCGGCTTATCAAAGCTTTATATGGTTTAAAGCAGGCGGGCCGTGCATGGCACCGCAAGCTAGAAGCCATTTTGGCAGCAAATGGGTTTGAGATCTCCGAGTCCGACCCAAGCCTATTCATCAAGCGTGTTGGCTCACGCGTTGTCCGTGTATTGACCCATGTCGATGATCTACTCATTGCGAGCAATTGTGCAAGTCTCATGGCGGAAGTGAAGCAATACCTCGCTAAAAGTTTTGATATCCGTGACCTGGGAGCTGTGTCGGTCTTCCTTGGAATGGAAATCATGCGCAATGGAGGTGAACTGAAAATTTCTCAAAGGCGTTATGCGTTTGACCTTGTTGAGCGTTTTGGGTTGGCTGATGCCCAACCGGAGGCTGTACCTATGAAGCCTAACTTGGTTCAGCTAACGGCGCAAGGGATTGGTGTCGTTGAACAGGAGCCTTTTGAGGACGCCACCAAGTATCGTGCTTTGGTGGGCGGCCTGATGTATTTGGCAGTTGTGACCAGGCCCGACATTGCGCAAGCCGTTTATAGGCTAGCCAGGTATATGTCGAAACCAGTACCGGCCCATTGGGAGGCCGCTAAGGCAGTGCTGCGGTATGTTAAGGGCACCGCAACTTATGGAATAGTCTATAACCGCAGCGAGCAGCTGTTTGGATACGCTGACGCTGATTGGGCCAACGATAGGGATAACCGGAGGTCAACCACCGGTTATGTGTTCATGATGAACGGTGGAGCTGTGAGCTGGAAGAGTCGCCTGCAGCCTACCGTGGCAGCATCATCAGTGGAAGCGGAATATATGTCAGCTTCATTTGCCACACGTGAAGCCATGTGGCTACGTAAGCTCATGGGGGATTTTGGATACCCGGTCAAGACGGTTCATATCTGGGATGATAACCAAGGGGCCATCAGTCTGATCCGGAACCCTATAACTTCGGATCGGAGCAAGCACATCGATGTGATGCACCACTTCGTGCGTGAAAAGGAGGAGCACGGGTTAGTATCTTTTGGATATTGCCCTACAGGGGAAATGGTCGCTGATGTGTTGACCAAGCCCCTACCACTGGCGGAGTTTGCTAAGTTTCGTTTGAGCATGGGAGTTCGCTAAGAAGGAATTGGCACTAGAGTGTTCTGTTCGCGGGGGAGTGTTAACCGGACGACCAGAACACTTGGTTCCGGAGCAGAAGTGTCGACTCTGCTGAATATAGCTCTGTTCTATCCTGTTTTCTCCATCCACAATAAGTATGTAACCGAAGGAATTCGCGATCTGTCTCCATCTCGGTACTCAGGATTATCAACAGCAACTGATCCAATGTGAGTGATACGATGGGCTCCCGGTGTTTTGCGCAAAGTGTCATGCATCCGAACAATCCTTGAAGTCCAGGCATGGCTAAACTATTTCATAGTTCTTTTATCAATGACCAGTAAATCTTTTATAATTAAATGAACAACATAAACATAATTATAGCAATCATATGGTAAGGATAATTACCAATTATGCACCAGCTAGAAATGATGAGGCTTGGAGCAAGCCAGCCTCACGACCCCAACGAGAGCGCGCCTCATCCCTTTCTCTGCGTCGTTCACCTCGAAGTGACCCACATGCATACAGACAGTTGCACGCAGTTGCCCGAGCTCAGATAACCTGACTGATAGAGGAGTCCATCATCGGCGCGCCCTGTCCCATGTATGTCCTAATTTCTTATCTATCTAGTTGTCTATCTACCTATCTACCTGCCTGCTGATAACTTGCCTATCCATTTGTGATTTATCATCTATCCATCTACCTAACGTGCTAGTTCAGGTGTCGTTTGGTCCTGGGGACCAAACACGGCAGCAGCTTACCACAGGAAGCAGCACCTGCAACGGCCATGCGCCCCACATCACCGCCGCTACCCCCTCCAGCTGCTCGAGCGCCCAAAGACACTGCCGCACAGCCTCGAACAGCGCCTGGCTGCAGCCCATGCACAGGTGGCTGCCCTCTGCGACCACGAAGTGTAAGATAACCGCACACACGTGTGTCGGTGTTAAGCGGGAGTAACCGGGTAAGTTGATTAGGTGAATAAAGCAGCAGGTTGGATGAAGTTGAAGTGACTTGATTACAAAACCATCATATACAGGACATATGAAGAATCCTTCCGATTACGTACTGGTATATTAAAATTATCTAAAGTAAATATGAAATTTTATAATTATGTATTACTATATCACCATATGCTACGTTTTACATTATATACCATCCGTTATAATTAGGGTTGTTACACGGCGCGATAATATGTTCAAAAATACCGATAAAATAATTTACACATTTAAGTGCAAAACGAAGCCGCACCTAACCGCTTTTGCAGATCAAGGCTATTGCATCTTTGCAGGAAAGGCGGTAGACGCCCGTGCCGTGCAAATCGAGTCAAACAGTTTACCCCATGTTCCTACACACACACACACACACACACACACACACACACACACACACACACACACACACCAGCAACCACACGCTGATACCGTCCATACCTGCATGACTGCAAACCAAAGGTGATGATGGAGGTGGCAAAGCGGAACTTGATTCAGCCAGACCTGCTTCTTCCGCCGCACCCATGGCATTGGCTGCTGCGTAGGCGGATGCGCCCCAGCTGCGGCCCACTGAACCGCCCTCACCGCCACTGCCAAGATAGTGTAGCCCAGGACGGCTCTGGATGTTGTCGCCCCCACTACTATTCCCGCCGCCACCCTTAACGGCATCCTTTGCTCTCCAAACCGGGCAGCCATGAGAGTCATAAAATGTTGACCAAAAGTCTTCCATCAACGTTGCAAATCTCGGACGAATGCCCCGAGACACCGGGTGCTTCGGCCGCCTCTCTTCAGCGGCAGTAGCCGCTATCTCTGATGCTGACGCGGCAGCAGTAGCAGAAGCCACAGTACCGACTTGATCATTCTCAATCACTAGCTGTTCGGCTGCTGCCATGGGGCCGTCAGCTAGCGGCCGCGGTTGCACCTGCTGCTGTCCCCCGAATGGACTAGTTCTTGATGGCATGGAGGAGGCGGTGGTGGAGATGGCTGTAGCAACAGCGCCCATGAAAGTATCCCTCCGTTTGGAGCTGCGGAACATTGACGACGAGCTTGTTGATGGCAAGCCCTGATGCAAAATGTCTCGTTCTTTGACGAAAGCTCCAGCCCCTATGCTTCTACTGCTTTGCATATCATTAATACTGCCATGCCCCATCCCCCCGACCGCATTCTCATCAGCAGCAACGTTGTCCACTACTGCCGCAACAGCTGTAGCAGCAATTGTTGCAGCACCAGCACCAGCATCCGACCTGCTCCTACAGTCCTGTCCTAATACTTCACCGTTTTGACTGCTGCTATCATCTTCACTCACACTATTGCCATCATTGTCACTACTGCCGATATCGTTGGTGTCGCTGCTGTTACTGTCTCGCCTGCTAGCATTGCTGCTGGAAAGCAAGCTACTGTAGCTGCGAGCGCAGTGGCGGTGATACCGATCCGATGGCCGCCACGGCAGAAGAAGCGCTGCGGCATCGGGCACTGTTGTATTGGCCAGCATATACGGCCGCGCCCCTGAGCTAATCACACTGGCGATTACCGAGCTGGGAGTGGTCCAACCACCGCTCAGGAACCCAACAGCAACAGCAGGTGCACTTGTAGTAGCAGCAGCAGACGTAGGGGCTCCAGCAGCAGCGTATACAGGGTAAGGTGGCATCCTAGCCCCGACCGTTTCCAAGGCTGCAGTACCTGGCGAACGCTCAACTGATGATATGGCTGAGTCAGCCATCCAGCAAATCTGTTCCTGTTGTTGATGGTGATCATGGTGTTGCTGCTGCTGCAACTGCAGCAGTAAAGATTGATGCCTATCGGCAGTAGCAGGTTGTGGAAGGTGAATGGCTACGGAAGATTGACTACTGCCACTACTAATAATATGCTCAGTACCGCTGGTCTGCGCCACAACAAATGGCCGGCTGGGAATCATCTGCTGGGCCATCCCGCCTCTTAATGAATCATTAATGGTGCTGCTCCGACTATTGCTGCTCCACAACCAACGCCACCACCCGCCAGCGGCAGAGCTGCTGCTGATGCCACCGTCACTTTTATAAGCATAATAAAAATCGGATGGCGAAGGTGGTCCTGTGCGGCTGAAGCTGCTGCCGCTACTGCCACCACCGCCTCTGTACGGCTGCTGGAATCTCTCATGTGGCATGGGTTCCTTGCCTCCATGAATTATTGCGCCAGCTGCAGTATCTGCCATGACGCCGCTGCTGCTGCCTCTAGTATGAACGGGCATGGACGGCAGCTCCCGCCCAGGGCATTCGTCGCCCAAAGTAGCAGCAGCATTCCCATCATCAGTAGCAGTACCATCCGTAGCAGGTGAGGACAAGGGTGCGGCTTTGTCAACCCGCAGTGGTGTCACAATCATCCAGAGCTGAAGCGCCAGGAAGGCGGACGCCACCACCAGGAGCCCCAACAGCCCCAACGCACGCAAGGGGTCACTGTAGGCCAGAGAAGCCACCTGGTCGATCCAGGCATCCAGAGGCCCGTCCCTATCCAGGATGCCTGGAAAGCCGTGGCAGCGTGGGGAGGAGGATGAATGAATAAGGTGCATGGGTAGAGCAAGGCGGAAACTCAGTTCGATTTGGATGAGGCTAAGTTGGACAAAGATGATTCGAGAAGGCATTTGTAACCCGTAATTGTGGCAGCGTGGAGACTTAAGCGTGGGTGCTTTAGCAAGTTTGCCCGTCATCTCTCCCTCTTGCCCACATCCAGGGGTCACCTTCCTACTTCTCGTGATGGTCATGAAGACCGCGAGCCATACGCACGACAAACCCATATAAAGCGACAAACCCATTACCTTTCCCAGATGATACTTCGGGCAGCATTTGGGTCAAAAATAGCATCAGGTTTGCGAGAAACACCAGACCCGTAGCCGCCCATGCAGCGACCGCCGTCAGACGACTGGACGCGTGGCAGCCCATCAATTGCCGACTTGATGTTGCCTTAATAAGCGGCACTAATGTCACCGGCAGCTGCAGCGCCAAAACCACCTGGGCAATGAGAAGGAACCTGCGTGCGGTGGGGGAATGCATGCGTGACCCTGAGCCAGTTTGGGGATAAGGGGGATAGGTGCGGATATATTATGGATGCCACGAAATTCAAACTCTGGAAGGCATCGTAGGCAGCACCACGGCTCCCATCATCAGTGAAGTACTAAAATGCAAAGAAACTATGGTGATGGTGGGCGGGGAAGGGACAAGATATGTGCATGGTGGTGAGAGATAGAACGCAAATTCATAAGTTTGAATCCAAATGCGACTAGGCGTGTAATATAAACACACATATAACTGTATGTACATCCAGGGTCTCAAAGAATGCCGATTGCGCGGAGGTAGGATCGGACGAAGCGGTTGCATGATGCTGGCAACTGGGTTATACTAACTAGGTGCTAAACCACTTTGCTACATGATGACCGGCCGTGAAGCTGACCGACAGATGCGCCCGTCAGAGCCGATCAGAACCACATACCCGCGAGCAAGGCCCCCCCAACGTACTTGTAAGTGCCCCGGTCACCACACACATACTGCAGAATGGCGGCTGGTATGATGGCTGCCGTACGGGTAATGAGTCTCCGTAACCATGTGCTGATGTGGATGTTAAGGAAACCCTGGAGCACCACCTGTCCCGCGATTGTTCCTAAACGGGCAACGAAAGATTAGATACGAAATGGAGACGTGAATACATAAGGGCGGAAGAGGGGGGGAAAGCGCGCACCAACATACACACCTGTGAAGGTGGACAGCTGGCCTGCGCATAGCAACGCAGTCCCGAAGGCCGCAGGTGCAATCGAGCTGCTGAGGGTTTGCTCCATTAGATCGTGAGCTGCTTGAAGGGTGTGCACGACCACGCCTGCATGGCCAGAGGGTTACCGGAGCCGAATCAGCGGCACATGAATTACTGCCCGCGATAAAAAACGTTGGAAGCGTCCGGCATTGCAGGAACGGGGGGGATTATGGACAAACGAGCACGGCAAATATATTAAAATCCAGTTTACAAAAATCCCGAGTTCATTCTATTATGTTACAATCCATGCATGGTCGCCCTCCTCTCAAGGAGAGGACAGGAGAGGTCTAGCCTTTGTCTTTTTATTGTTACCTGCTGAATGAAATGTCGCCGCCGAAACCAACAACACCGCCACGTTAATTATTAACGCCACGCCGAGCGCTGCGCCAATGTCCAAAACGTTGTACAGACACAGCGCCCGGATATGACCCTGATAACCGTCTCCTGCTGCAGCTGCGCCTGCCGCTGCCGACGCTTTCGCTGCTTGCCCCGAAACCAAAGCGCTATGCAGGTAGAAGTTATGTGGCATTATATTCGCGCCCAAAAGCGAAACGGCTGTGTAAACCGAGTCCCGGCGCAAGCGTGGCAGTAGCCCGGAAACCACGGAGTGCAGGGGCGGCCGGGAGACAAGCAAGTCTACGAGGAAGCACGCGACCACGATAGCCAGAAGGCCTACTGTTAGGGCCTCGCTCTTTTTCACTCCTTGCGCCGGCACCAGGAGGAGCAGCAGGAGGGCATCCAGAGAGGTCATTACGATGCAGGGCAGCAGCGGCCATCCGAGCAGCAGGTTCAGCCCGATGGCGGTGCCTGGTATGGCGGGACAGGGGCAGGGGCAGGAGCCAGGCAATATGGGGCAGTGACACAGTGGCCCAGAGCGGTTGAGCCCAAAGCTACGTAAGTATCGCTCATCATACTAAACTCATCACTATACTCATCATACTGAACTAAAACCAACATGTCTAAAAATCAGAACAGATCGAGGCGGCACATCTCCCCCGCGTGGCACAACCTCCGGATGAGGAAACAGAAAAAACAGGCACGTACCAACGCACACACAGCGACCGGAGACGACAAACACGTCATCGAAATATATCCCGGATACTGAACGAGACGAAATACACAGAACTGCATTTTGCTTCCTGAAACCGTACGCATGCGTCCTGTAAAGCAGCTGACCATAAGTAACGGCATCTGGCAGTACGGCCAAGAACCGGTATCGCACGTACCGAGCAGCATGGTGAGGTCGAGGGCGACAATTGATATTTCGCATAGGACCCATAACAGCGCGCAAACCTGTTTAAGTGAACAATGCGGACACGACAGCCCCAGGGAGGGTTGCGTACAGCAAAACTCTCGTAAAATGCGGAAGGTTAGGGGATCCGCCAGGAGGTAAGCTGCCGCATATTACGTAGTGTTGGTCCCCACCTGAGGTGGATAAGATTCGCGGCAGACCTGCGCTAAGTGTTTGCCTGTGACGATGCCCAGTCGAGCCGCGAGGGTTTGCAGGAGGATGGCGATGAGGTTGGACGCCACAACAACCCAAACCTGTCAACGGAGATGACATGGCAAAGCGCCAATAATATGAATTAGGATTCGGCGTCCACGCAGAAGCTAGAGGGTATACAGTTGAAGATGGATAAGGACGCGCCGCGTGCATGCATCCCGGTGGCCTGCCATTCACAGCCGCCGCCACACGTAACCCGTTGGGACAACGAAGGAATAACTATATGCCGAATAACAAAACGCCCGCAAATTCCCTGCTTGTGGCTTTGTGCCCAGCGCCTCTTACCAGCTCATATCCGAATTTTGAACCAGCTTCAATCGCCGTCGCCCAGTTCCCCGGGTCCACCAAAGCGACCTAATGTGAAAGACACAGCATAATGGATCTTTCGCCACGGAGACTGAAGCAGAATAGCGCACACTCGGAAGTACTATCCTTACAACACGGGCACTGTACCAGCCTGTGCTCACCGAAACAAGGAATGCTGGTCCCATAATGCGAAAAGCATTCATTACAGAAAGACGTCCCATGGTCGTTCGCAGAGAGCAGACGCCAGCTGGAGGTGGGCTTGGCCTCAAGCATGACTCAAAATAAACTGTGGTTCATCACTTACTTACAACTAAACTTCATGTTCTCATCAGAGTCCATAGATTCAAGGCGAGTTTGGACAGACGAAATTTAAGGGCGTATTAAAATCACAATGAAGGGCACTGTGGTTCTGGAGCCAGGAGGGTATTTCCCTTCTTTTGCACCTTTCAGCGCAATACTTCTATTTCGTTTACTCCATATATTTCCGTAACAGCTCGTCTTTTGACCTGGGGCATACAATCAACGATGCTGTCCCTTCGATCATCGCAGCTGACGTGCCGACCTGTGGCTCCACGCCCAGCATTTAGCGTAACTCCAGGTCATGTAATTGCACGTAACATTCGCCTACGGTCTTCGCCGGAGACGGATACGGAGTTCTTGACGGAGGCGGAGCGCAAGAAAGCTGAGGTCGGGACTCGCATATCCCCGAGGGGCATGGGAATCTTGACCTCATCCGACAAACGACAATTAACGCATTTTGTTTTTAACCGCTATAGGCTGAGAAGCTTCGCGCTGCGGAGAAGTTTATGGTCATCGGCTCTGGTTCCGCGACGTGCAAGGGTTGTGGCTATGAGTACAAGCCCGAAAAGGGTGACCCCGACTTCCCGGTGCCGCCCGGTGTAAGCTTCCAAGCGCTTCCGGACGACTACGTGTGTCCGATATGTGGTGCCCCGAAGTCCAAGTTCGAATCGCGTATGAAAGTCGTTGCAGGCTTCGCGGAAAACCAGAAGTACGGGCTTGGAGGCAACTCCATGACGGAAAGCCAGAAGAGCTTGCTTATTTACGGTGCCCTTGCTGTCTTCTTTATCCTTTTCCTAGCTGGTTACGCACTCGAATGAGCGATGATTGGCTCCGGGTAGTATTTCAAGATAAGATGTTTGGCGTCAGTACTTGTCGATATGCTCTCGGGGGTGAGGAGGAGCGGGGATTTTCAGACGGGCGAATGCAAGCAGGGGCGATGTAGATGTGAGGAGACAATGTGCAGGGCCGTTGGCAGGTGCACACACGGCGGGTGAGCCGTGTGCCGCCTGCCTTGTTACGGCAAAGCCAATGCCGAAAGAAGCAGGCATTATTTTTTGCATAAGCGTCGGAGTCGCAGGACATCACATAATGGATGGAGGGCTGGCGAGGTTCGATTTGTATACACCGTCGCCCCGTATAATTTTTATCTCGCACACCAAGTGCGCCAATTTTGGAACGTGCTCTTTGAACATTGACCTTGTGCGGCTATTTCGAAGTGACCTACACTATAAGGCGCCTGGACCATCAGTTATCTTATGCTATGGGAAATGAAGTACGCAACATAATCAGTGAGAGGAATGCGAACCCTACCTGCTCGGCTCTCAGTCCAGGGTAGGGCTTCCGACGAACGTGGCGCGATCCTATGTAACAGTACATGTACGTCAGGCTTCATGGGTCGTGGGGTGCATGCATATAGGGTAGTCCGTAGGAACGGGTGGTGATGGTCTGCATTCTTTTTTCCGTAGTGTCTGGCGGTATCTGGATTACATTTGTTACAGCTCGCAATAAATGGTACGGGCATGTCGTTACACTGTAATGTGACGAATAATATTGTTACACCTATCTGCCTATACAGGAGGATCAGCTGCTGCCGGAAAAAAACCATTCACGTGCATAACTCAGCATTTTTGACTCTGAGGAGGTCCAGTGCGTGGATACCTTCGCAAGTACGGCCAGCCGGGGTTCGCCGGGGCTCAATATTGTGGAGGCCCAATATAATCTCAACACACGCACAGCAATAATGCTGGGCAAAGCCACTCCATGTACCAATATCGACGGCGTAGGTAATGTTACAGCGGGCTGCAGACTGATTCGTACAAAGTTCAACAAAGTTCGAGAAATCAGGGGTTTTCTGCTCAATCTCGTTACACACTATCCTCACTATCGCCCCCAGTGGGGTAATAACCAAAGGGATGGGTCGAGCCAAATGGGAACACCGATGCAGATGCGACGGAGAATGGCCAGCCAAAGCCCCAGCATCCACACCGATGACTAGAGTATCGTACGCAACTCGAAAAGTAACACCTAGTAACACCAATAACGGAGCGCCGCCTACGTACATACCTCCTGCGTGCTCCAGAACAACAATCATTCGTACCTCGAGTACGTATAGCAGAAAACAGTAGGTTTCTTCTGTAAGTGATTCGCATGCTGTGGGTTTAGGGTTAAGGGTTTCATAAAACCTAACCCTTAGCAACCTTACACATACCGGTAGCAAAGCTTAACCGGACTTATCAAAACTCACTGCAGAGATATCAGAAGTCACCAGGGATTGCTCGGCTAGCTGATCTATGCTCCCGGGATGGCCTCACGAGAACGTGGGGCCGCACGAGCACTGCCAATGGATTCCTCCGGCCTTAGGATCACGATGACTGGTGATGACGAGCCTGCAGGTTGGGGGTGCTTGATGACGGCGGCGAAGGCTGTTGCGGATCCATAGATGGCTGCATCGTACCGCTCAGTAACCCCGGACTGCAAGAGGGCGTCGAAGTAGGCCCCCATGCATGGCGTCCGTGGCAGAATGGGCGGATAGTTGGCGAGGTGCGTGGCTTGAAACGGCAGGACATAGCAGCGGCCCTCCTTAATAACCCCGAGGAGGGGATCTGATCACGACGACAGGCGGTGTACCCTCGACACCCGAGGGATGGATATATATGGTGTCACCTATTACCCGGAGTGTACGAGCTGCCGTCCACTGAGCTAACCCCACTGCATGATGATGTAGCATCTTTGTCGTACATCCAAACTGATATTATAAAGATGGCAGGACTAATGATCAAGCTTCTAGCTGGAGGCCTGTTCCTGATGATGAGGTCTCAAGTTCGAATCACGCCGGGGGGACGGAGTCACGTCCCCTTGTCACCCGAGTGGGGGCTGATAGTTGGAAGTCACGCATGATTCTATCGGTCCAGACTGTCTGCGTCGATGGCGTGTCCGCTCTGAGCCTACAGTCGGTAACGGCCCTTCCCTGACGGGAGGTGGTCGTGGCTGATGATTGACCCGGGACCGCGTGAGGCAGTAATCTGAGCAGCGAATACGGGTAGCTGCGGGCGGCAGACGGGTCGCATGCCTGAGTGGGCGGCTGGGCCACCCGGTGGGTCCTCTGCGGGGCAACCAACTGTTGTTTGACCAGAAAAATCGATTTTTGGGGTCAGCATTCCGTTGTCTTTAAATTACATCCATTTATTTTACAGTGAAGTATTATTATTATTATTATTATTATTATTATTATTATTATTATGGGTTTTTTCCTGCTTGATCGGCTTTATTCCTTGTGTGTTTGGACAGCATCCTTTGCTGCTGGATGCATGTTTTGACAGAGAATTTATTTGTTAACATTAAAAATGAAACCGATTCCATTTGTATGTGGAGCAAAGCTTCCACGTCTTTACTTACGGGTGCTCATCCTATATATCGATCCGGCACCTATTTGCATTCCTGGTGGCTGGGTCACTTTTGTCAATCATCATATTTAAATTGCTTCTTACGTTGGAATGGATCCTCCCTGTAGTGCACTCTGTCTTGCTTTGACCCGCCCCCTGCCTCAACCGGCCTTTCAAATGTACTAATGAAGCTTCTGTCTTGATTGGTAGGATAGGTGCCAAGACCTGCACGTATGCTCTTATACATGCCTTCTTCGTTGAGCAGAATCCAAGGGTGCAAGCCTAAGGGAGGACCGCAAGCTAAGAGGCCTCTCCTTACAGGAGGTAGAAAACAAGGAAAAAGGGGTATCTGGGCGTATAGTTATGTATCACTCCTCATAATCGCCCATTGATTCTGCGGAGAGCCAGGCTTAGTGCATCATGCTCGATTATATCAGAATGTACCAATCGAGGCAGCGGAAGTCTTCGATGCGAGGAGTTACAACGTATATTCCAAGACGGGCATAGATGACGTGATAGGCTATCAGTGCCTAGCCGAGGCAATCATCATCTAACCGATGCAAATCGGTGCTCGGGCTTATCCAAGATATGCGGCCGTAAGCGGTATATAAAGTGGAAGCTCGACCAAAGCGCGGTTAGCTTATATAAACATCAATCGAAATGTTCGCGTAGCGATTCTCGCTTTTATTCGCCACTTAGGCCGTCAATGCGCATAGCAGATATACTCGCAGCGACGGCTCGCGGTACAAGAGATCTGTGAGTAGTAAGTGTACTACCGTGATCCCGCGTGCGGATATTGCTATATAAGCCGTCATAGCAATAATGCAATGTTCTTTACTCGCGTAAAGGTGCCGACTACGCCATCGCGCGTAGTGTTGCATTCGACGCGCCGCATCGCTCGAGCCATTGCCTCGCGACCTCAAGGTACGCTCGCCTTATCATGCTCGTGCGCGCGTGTATGCATAATGCACGTGTTATCGTTAGTGCGCGTTGATATGCGGTGCCTCATGCATTCTAGATCGTCCGCGACCAAGTCGCCGGACCATGCGCACCATTCGCGATACCGGTCACGCGATGCATGCTTGCAGAGTTGTGCACAATGCATTAGGCGATATGCTCTTTGCGGGTTGCTTGTGCCCTTAGCTAGTGCGCCTAACGTGTGCGATGCAACGTGCTGCGTGACATGCGTGCGATCGCGTCGCGCCCGCTGTCGTACTACTCCGCGCGTCCACGTACGGTGGTGCCGTACCGATCCATGTACGATAGTGCCGTATCGCTCCGCGCGTCCACATACGACAGTGCTGTACCGTCGTACCGTGCTGCCGTACCGTACGATGCTGCTGTACGTCGTACCATGCTGCCGTACCGTACGATGGTGCCGTACCGTCGTATAATGCTGCCACTGTCGTACCGTGCTGCCGTACCGTACGATGCTGCCATACCGTCGTACGATGCTGCCATACCGTCGTACCATGCTGCCGTACCGTACGATAGTGCCGTATCGCTCCGCACGTCCACATACGACAGTGCCGTACCATCCCGTGTACGACGGTGCCGTATCGCTCCGCACGTCCACATACGACAGTGCCGTACCATCCCGTGTACGACGGTGCCGTATCGCTCCGCGCGTCCACGTACGACAGTGCCGTACCATCCCGTGTACGATGGTGCCGTATCGCTCCGCGCGTCCACGTACGACAGTAATGGGGTGTCATGCGCGATAGAGCGATGGTGGGTGCAACTCTAGCAGAGCTTAGGAAAAGTGACGCGTGGTACAACAATTATTCCCCCCCCCCATAGGCAGCATCCTCGCTGCCGCTCAGGCGACCAAAGCTACTGAGATTGCGTGGCACGCAACCTGGCCTCTTCGAGGAGGGGCGCCATCTCCGGGGAGAAATTGCGCGCAGGTTCCCACGAGTTGTGCTCACTTGAGTAGTCCGTCCACTTGACCAGGTACTCGTGCACGGTGCGCTTGCGCCGGTGTCTACCCACACGTCGAGTGCGGTAGTCCAAGATGCGCTCCACATCGTACACCTTCTGCTTGCCTGCGACCCAAGTCTCAGGACCTGGCTTGACTGTTGCAGGGGTATCAGTGGTGACAGGCGCGGGCTCCGTGCCACGATACGGGCGAACAAGTGACACATGGAACGTAGGGTGGATGTTCATGTTAGAGGGCAACGCGAGCTCGACAGCTGCGTTCCCTACCATGCGCACAACGGGGTACGGACCAATCCAACGGGGCAAAAGTTTACGGGATCCTTCGGCAAAGGAACGTAAGTTCTTAGTACTCAGCAGAACCATTTGTCCTTCCGAAAAGACCACGTCCCGCTTGGACTTGTTGTAGTACTCGGTTGCTTGTTGCTGCGCCGCGTCCAAACACGACTTCGCGTCTGTCATTCGGGATAGAAACGTCTTGGCAAAGGTCTTAGCCGCAGGGACATACACCTCCAGCTCACGCCACACAGGTAGCGCCGGGTGAAACCCATAAATCAGAAAGAACGGGCTTTGACCCGTCGACCGATTAATAGCGTTGTTAATCGCAAACTCTGCCGCAGTTAGGTAAGTATCCCAAACGAGAGGTGTGCGACCAGCAAAGTTGCGCAACATATCCCCCAGTGTGCGATTCGTGCGTTCGGTCTGGCCGTCAGACTGCGGGTGGTATGCCGTGCTCAGGTTAACCCGCATGCCCACAAGCTTGCAGAGCGCTTCCCAAAACTTAGACGTGAACTGACCGCCACGGTCCGAGACCACGTTCTTAGGGATGCCGTGCAACCGAACCACGTTATCGAAAAACAGGCGCGCAGTCTGCTCAGCAGTGCAGGTCGACGTGGTAGGTGCAAGGTGAACCATCTTAGTCAAACGGTCAACCATGACAAGCACCGAGTCGTACCCTCCCTCAGTTTTGGGCAGCGCGACCACAAAGTCCATGGAAACACTTTCCCAAGGCGCGTCAGGGACAGGCAATGGTTGCAACAACCCGTGGCCCCTACCGGACAAAGCTTTGTTGCGCTGGCACAAACTGCATGTCTGCACGAAGTTCTCGGCATCTCTCGCCAGACGAGACCACCAGAATGAGCGTCGCACCAACTCGACCAGCCGTGTGCTACCTGGGTGTCCTGCCAACGGGTCCTCATGGAAACGGGAAAGGATATCGCGACGAAGGGAGTCGTCGTTAGGCACGACGATCTGAGTCGTCGATCCTTCCGTCCGTAGCCAAAGACCATTCTGCTTGTGTAGGTGCTCGACATTGCTAGGCGAAGCGAACCAGGAATCGCCAGCATAGGCAGCCTTCAGGCGAGCCGCGAGGTCTGAGGACAGAGGCACGTCCGGGGTCTGCGGACGTTGGACAGGCGCTGCCAAAATCGCAGCATGTAGTGACGGATGTCGACTGAGAGCGTCGGCGATGTTAATCCGGCCGGCTACGTGCTCCCAGGTGCAGTCAAACCGCGCGAGGTACTCCATCCACCTCGCTTGACGCCGGTTCAACGTAGGGACGCTTTGCAAAAACGTCAGGGGCTTGTGGTCAGTCTTAAGGGTGAAAGGTCGTCCTTCTAGGTAACAACGCCACTCCTTAAGCGCGTGCAAGACTGCTAGCAGCTCCTGCTCCCCTGTAGTGTAACGGGTTTCTGCGCCCGTAAACTTCTTACTCGTGAAGGCGATCGGTCGCCCTTCCTGCAACAATACAGCGCCGCTCCCATACAACGAAGCATCCGAAAACACTTCGACACGAAACGGCAATGAGTAGTCGGGGAACGCAAGGGTAACGTCGTCGGCAACGACACGCTTTAGCTCCTCGAACGCCAGCTGACACTCGGGCGTCCATGCACTAGGCGAATCGAAAGCTCCCTTACGCGTCAAATCAGTGAGCGGGGCCGCAAGAACAGAGTACTGCTTGATGAACTTACGGAAATAGTTGGTCAAGCCAAGGAAGCTACGAAGCTCCTGGAGGTTCCGAGGCGCTGGCCAATCGCGAACCACAGCTACCTTTCATGGGTCCATCTTGACGCCGGTGGCCGACACAATGTGGCCCAAGTACTCCACCTGAGGCTGCGCCCAAAAGCATTTGGCACGCTTTGCAAACAATTGCTCCCGCCTCAACACCTCAAGCACAAGCTTAAGATGCTCCAGATGCTCCTCGCGCGTCTTGGAGTAGACGAGGATGTCGTCCAAGTAGCAAACGACGAACCTGTCGATGTACGGTCTAAACATGCGATCCATGACCGCTCGAAACGTCGCAGGGGCATTAGTCAACCCGAACGACAAGACCGTGTACTCGAAGTGACCAAAGGGCGTCCGAAAAGCGGTTTTTGGCACATCAGACGCAGCGATGCGAATCTGATTGTATCCCTGTTGCAAGTCGATCGAGCTGAAGTAGGCCGAGCCCTTTAGTTTATCGAGCAGGATCGTCCACGCGCGGCAATGGGTAACGGTTTTTGACCGTCGTCGCATTCAACCCCCGGTAATCGATGCACATGCGCAAGCTCCCATCCTTCTTACTGACAAACAGAATCGGCGCAGAGTACGGAGATGTGCTGGGACGAATCATACCCTTTGCGAGCAGATCAGTTACCTGGCGCTTCACCTCGTCCAACTCCAGAGGACTTAACCTGTACATAGGTCTTGAAACAGGCTGAGCGCCGGGTATGAGTGGGATGGTATGGTCCACGGGACGCAAAGGAGGAAGCCCAGGCACGTCACGAAAAACGTCTGCGTACCCTGTGAGCAAGGCTTCAACCTCAGGATCCGAAGAAGACTGAGCGGTGGTCGCATTCAAATGCAACCTAGGCCTCACAAGCAGTCCGTGGGCACCCTTCCGGATCATCCGGGTGGCCTCTTTACGCCCAACTGGCTTGGGTTCAGCGCGCTGCCCCATGGCTTTCACAGCGTAGTTAAGCACAGGCTCCGCTTCAGACTTACCCCCCTCTGGCTCAACACTTGCAAACGGCACGAAGGGTACTTTGCACGACAGAGTCCCCTTACGAAGGCGAAGGGTTCCAGACTCTAGGTCAATGCCGGCCCCATACTGCCGTAATGTTGAGGACCCCAGTATATATGTCGCAGCATCAGTCAGCTCGCGCAACACATAAGGTTGGGTCGTAATACGCAGAGGACCTATACACAGGCGAAGGGTGACCCTGCCCAATATGGGTTGCTTACCCCCATCCGCTAGGGTAACCTGCGACCATTCCGACGACTGTGGGCACAGACCCAATGCATTCACCTCTGCCGATGAGATGAAGTCGTCACTGGCGCCGGTATCGACGAGCGCCTTCAGGGTGCGATCAGCAAGATTGACCTGAATTAAAGGAACCCGATTGTCTGCAGGTACGGACTCTGCGGACGAAAGCAAGACGCTCAGGGCGGGTTCGAAACGTTCGGCAGAACCCTCAGAGGTGCAGGAGCATCGTACCAAACGTCAACGGCGTAGGCCTGGACCGACAACGGCACAGGTGCACCTGCTAAATCAACACCGTTATACAGAACGGTGCCCGGCTCGAGCCGGCAGACTTTCCGCATACCCGTTAGCAAAGTTTAAGCTTTTCGTCGACTATAAGCGGGTAGAAGGACGCAAGCGGCAGTGTCTGGACGTTGACGCCTAACGGTGCCCGGCTCGAGCCGGCAGACTTTCCGCATACCCGTTAGCAAAGTCGAAGCTTTTCGTCGACTATAAGCGGGTAGAAGGACGCAAGCGGCAGTGTCTGGACGTTGACGCCTACTTCTCCTATAGAAGGTCAGCTGCACTGACAGCTCGCGCAGAGATGAGGGGAGGAACAAGACGGTGTGACCTAACAAATCGACAGACGCCAGCGGCTTGCTCGGTGCATACAGGTTACACAGCGAGTCAAAACCTACACGTCCTGAGCGACCGTCGAGCGACAATCGACGTCCAATCGCGCGTTCGATTTGTTCAAGGACCGAAGGCAACGGTGCCCTCACGGCTTGCCGCACTGACAACAACCGCCCACCCTCTAGTTCCGACTTCCCAGGTGGAGTCCCCTCCGAGCCATCCTGGGCAATCCCCTACTTCGGCCGCTGAGCCAAAGGCGGTAGGTGTGGACACTCCCTCGTAGGGTGTTCCGCCGACGTGCATCTCAGGCAAACCTTCTTGCTCTTCCGACGCTCAAGCTCGGAGTGCGTGCAACCCCATTTTTCCAACCAACCGTCGCTGGTGCGTTGTCGCTTGGTCTCGTTCTTAGCTTCGTGCGCAGCCGCAGCGGACGGCGAACCCCCTTTCCTCTTGCCCTTGGCTGGATCCGCGCGTTGACCTGCGCCGGTTGACCCTTTGCGGTTACCCGATCCGGAAGCGCCGCGAACGCCGTGACCGCGATCCGTACGAACGGTGGTCACTGCTGCCGTTGGCGTTCGACGCTCCGTTTCGGCACCCTGGTCCATGGCCGCAGCGTCAGACGCCGGATCCTGCACTCGCATGGCATTAACACGAGGGACAGGTTTAATAGCACGCTGGCCAGCTAAGAGACGCTTCTCGACCCCTTGCGCAAAGTGCACCAATAGGACCCAAAGTCCTCATAGGACCCAAAGTCCTTCCCCGCCAAGTCCGTGGCACATTGCTGACCTCAGACAATCCACGCTGAAACCAAAAGATGCGTTCCTCCTCCGTCAGGTTACCGATGGGCGTGATCAGGGCCTCGTAGCGCGACTGGTACGCAGGTACTGTTTCATCAGGGCGCATGCGATATGTGCCAGATGCTAACGTACTGCGAGCCTTAGCACTTAACGGTTGAACCTCGGGAGCAAAGCGCGCAAGCAAAGCACGGGCCAACTCCTCAAACGTGTATGTCTGCCTTGCCATTGTCCATTGATCGTACCATGTCTTCGCCTCACCCGCGAGGGTGTTCCCGACGAACAGACATTTCACAGGGTCACGATCACCACCACGGACCAGTCGCAAGTACACGTGGACATCACGCAGGTATGCACGAGTCGTATCGGCAATGCTTCGCCCAGCAATCTTATGTTTCGCATCATGCGGGATGTCTAATTTTGGGACAGGAAGCGACAGTTTCATCACCTCTCCTTCGTCGTCAGATCGACCTTGACGAAGTGGTGCAGACGGACCCCTCTGCTCCTCGCGTCCAACGGGGCCTGCTTCGGCTGCCGTGACAGGAACAGTCGGATGGATAGGAGTCCGTGGGTCTAGTAGCGCAGGGGGATCTCGGACACCGTCAACGACATGCGTGTATGGGCCCCTCCGAGATGTCTCAGGAACGACGGACGTGTCGGCATGACCGTCCCCCACTACTAGCCCTACATCACCGCTACCAGATGCCATGGTAAATCGGCGACTGACCGGCCACAACCTCGTGCGATAAAGGCACTCTCACACAGGTATCGGTCGAGCGACAATCAGACGGTTTTTAAGCCTACCGACGGAAAGCGCTCCCTGCAGATACAGCAAGTATCCGTCCAACGAGTCTCGCACTTCGCGCGTGCGCGCAATAAGCGCCCGCAACTGATCCGGACTCGGATTCGGATCAGTTGATGCAGCGGCGAGTGAGACTCGATTCGATTCACCTGCAGCTCAGAAGCACGCACTTCGAACAGGCAAAACGAATGGCAATGCAAGAGCAGCAAGGCAATTACAGACCAGAGGCGGCCGCGGCCATCACAGCTCGGCCGAGCTCCTCCGCGAATGTATCCAAGGGACTAAGATTGCCATCGCTGACTCCAGCCATGTGAGTGACCTACTTACAAAAGAGATCAGGGTGAGACAACAGGCCGTGAACGAACCTTCGTCTCGATACCAAATTTGTTGTATCACTCCTCATAATCGCCCATTGATTCTGCGGAGAACCAGGCTTAGTGCATCATGCTCGATTATATCAGAACGTACCAATCGAGGCAGCGGAAGTCTTCGATGCAAGGAGTTACAACGTATATTCCAAGACAGACGTAGATGACGTGATAGGCTATCAGTGCCTAGCCGAGGCAATCATCATCTAACCGATGCAAATCGGTGCTCGGGCTTATCCAAGAAATACGACCATAAGCGATATAAAAGGTGTAAGCTCAACCAAAGCGTGGTTAGCTTATATAAATGTCAATCGCAATGTTCGCGTGTCGATTCTCCACTTAGGCCGTCAATGCGCATAGCAGATATACTCGCAGCGACGGCTCGCGGTACAAGAGATCTGTGAGTAGTAAGTGTACTACCGTGATCCCGCGTGCGGATATTGCTATATAAGCCGTCATAGCAATAATGCAATGTTCTTTACTTGCATAAAGGTGCCGACTACGCCATCGCGCGTAGTGTTGCATTCGACGCGCCGCATCGCTCGAGCCATTGCCTCGCGACCTCAAGGTGCGCTCGCCTTATCATGCTCGTGCGCGCGCGTATGCATAATGCGCGTGTTATCGTTAGTGCGCGTTGATATGCAATGCCTTATGCATTCTAGATCGTCCGCAACCAAGTCGTCGGATCATGCGCACTATTCGCGATACCGGTCATGCAACGTATGCTTGCAGCGTTGTGCACAGTGCGTTAGGCGATATGCTCTTTGCGGGTTGCTTGTGCCCTTAGCCAGTGCGCCTAACGTGTGCGGTGCGACGTGCTGCGTGACATGCGTGCGATCGCGTCGCGCCCGCTGCCGTACTACTCCAAGCGTCCACGTACGACAGGGGTGACGTCATTAGTGCCGTATCGCTCCTCGCGTCCACGTACGACAGTGACGTCATCATTGCCGTATCGCTCCCCGCGTCCACGTACGACAGTGACGTCATCATTGCCGTATCGCTCCCCGCGTCCACGTACGACAGTGCCGTACCGGTCCAAGTACAATAGTGCCGTACCGTCGTACCGTGCTGCCGTACCGTACGATAGTGCCGTATCGCTCCGCGCGTCCACGTACGACAGTGCCGTACCACTCCGTGTACGACGGTGCCGTATCGCTCCGCGCATCCACGTACGACAGGGTGACGTGGTGTCGTGCGCGACAGAGCGATGGTGGGTGCAACTCTAGCAGAGCTTAGGAAAAGTGACGCGTGGTACAACAGTGCTTGATGACGGCGGCGAAGGCTGTTGCGGATCCATAGATGGCTGCATCGTACCGCTCAGTAACCCCGGACTGCAAGAGGGCGTCGAAGTAGGCCCCCATGCATGGCGTCCGTGGCAGAATGGGCGGATAGTTGGCCAGGTGCGTGGCTTGAAACGGCAGGACATAGCAGCGGCCCTCCTTAATAACCCCGAGGAGGGGATCTGATCACGACGACAGGCGGTGTACCCTCGACACCCGAGGGATGGATATATATGGTGTCACCTATTACCCGGAGTGTACGAGCTGCCGTCGTCGTAGTTCCGACATAGACGTGAACGACGATAGTCGTTCCGTCGTCGGAACGGAGACCTTAGGCCGTTTTGGGGGCGCTTGTCGTCGTAGTTCCGACATAGACGTGAACGACGATAGTCGTTCCGTCGTCGGAACGGAGACCTTAGGCCGTTTTTGGGGCGCTTGTCCGTCGTCGTAGTTCCGACATAGACGTGAACGACGATAGTCGTTCCGTCGTCGGAACGGAGACCTTAGGCCGTTTTGGGGGCGCTTGTCCGTCTGTCTGTCTGGAACATATTTGGTAATTCGCCGTTTTTCTCGGCGTCGTAGCGCTTTCGGAGCGTCGCTCGCGCTTAAGACATCGCGGCGTAGTAGGGGAGGTCGCGGGTTCGATCCCGGTCGTCACCGGACGTTTCGCGGCACGAATCGTCGCCGCGTCGACGTCACCGGACGTTTCGTGGCGCGTAGGTGCGACATCTCAATATATGCAAAGGGCACGCACATATGCAAGGGCAGCCTTTTATCGTCACCGGACGTTTCACGGCGCGAACCGGACGTTTCACGGCACGAATCGTCGCCGCGCCGTCACCGGACGTTTCACGGCGCGTTCAGGTGCGACATCTCAATATATGCAAGGGCACGCACATATGCAAGGGCATGCCTTTTATCGTCACCGGACGTTTCATGGCGCAAACCGGACGTTTCGCGGCACGAATCGTCGCCGTGTCGTCACCGCACGTTTCGCGGCACAAATCGTCGCCGCGGCGGCGTCTGGCCGTGTATGATATTATGATATTATGGCACATCGAATACGGCACGTCAAATTGCGCACCTGGACGCAACGATGCGCCTTGCGCGAACCGGACGTTTCACGGCACGAATCGTCGCCGCGCCGTCACCGGACGTTTCACGGCGCGTTCAGGTGCGACATCTCAATATATGCAAGGGCACGCACATATGCAAGGGCATGCCTTTTATCGTCACCGGACATTTCATGGCGCGAACCGGACGTTTCGCGGCACGAATCGTCGCCGTGTCGTCACCGCACGTTTCGCGGCACGAATCGTCGCCGCGGCGGCGTCTGGCCGTGTATGATATTATGACATTATGGCACATCGAATACGGCACGTTAAATTGCGCACCTGGACGCAACGATGCGCCTTGCGCACCTGACATATGTGATATGCTGATGCATGTGCAAGTCCGTCTGTTCGACTCTTTGTTGTGTGCGCAAGTATGCGCACACGTGCAAGGGCACACATTTTAGCGTGAATGACATGATCTCATATAACATAATATGACATATGTAATATGCTGATGCATGTGCAAGTCGTCGCACCGGATGTTTCGCGCCGCGGTACAGGTGCGCGATTCAACGTGCGACATGCCAATATATATTGTAGCCATCTATGATTATGGCTACGATCAGGGAAGATCACCGGCGTCAAAGTGCGCATCTGCGGCCGTCCAACGTTGTCCGCGTGAAATGTAGGGCTTCTTGTAAGATGTACGGCCTTCTTCGCGTGCGTCGGCTCGCTACAGTAGGTCGGATTGCATCGCGGATATACACATCTGTCCGATTTCTTTATCTTAACATACGGTACTGCGGCTGCACACTGCATTACTGCACACTGGTCGGTGGCGCCGCCAACGTAAGCTGCACGGCCTTTCACGAAGCTGGGCTATTTACAGGCGTCGGCTCGCTACTGTGGGATTGTATCGCATATAGATCGCGTATATATCACACGATGCATGGTATTGCGGCTGAAGACAGCTTCCATCCGTTCAGTCACATGGCATCACGGTCCTCAACCCCGACCCCAATATGCTACGTGGCCAGCTGCCTGCGCGTGTTGGACGGACGGACAGACGGACAATGTCCCCCTAAGATCGGCGTAAGGTCTCCGTTCCGACGACGGAACGACTATCGTCATTCACGACGGACAACGCACAAAAGACGGAACGACAGATCGGCGGACCTCGGCGAGACGGAGGCAAGTGCAGCGCGGGGTCGACGCCGAGACGGACGCAGCCGCGCAGGCACGTTCCCGGTGGTGTGCGTGGACGAGGTCCCAGACCGGCAGGACTTGCTGGATCGCGTCCGCCGTGCACCTGGCATTAAAGTGCGCGGACACGTCAGCGTCGCCTGGGTGCGCTTTCGTCCGCACAACGATGAGGACGCAGGAGTACAAGCGTATGGGATGCGTTGCACAAGTACCTGAGGCACTGCTGCGCTCCGCGATCGGTCTTACAGATCCGGAGGTCGCCGGCGTACTGCGAAGCACACTCCTTAATGACCGCACTGGCGCCGCTGGTGTACGGCAGCTGCAGGAGACGTTCCAAGAAGACACGGCTGGGGAAATGCTTCACGGTGGCTGCACGTATGCATCGCCGTCTGATACAGGTGTGCTTCCTTCTTGTTGAAAGACGGGGTAACCCGACGGGGCTCACAGACGGGAAACGGTGGGGGGAGGGGGGGGCGGGAAACATACGTACATCGCTTTCGACGGACTATCGTCGTTCACGACGGACAACGCACAAAAGGCCGGCGCGCACTACGGCGGACCTCGGTGAGACGGAGGCAAGTGCAGCACGGCATCGACGCCAACACGGACGCAGGTGTGCAGGCGCGTTCACGGTGGTGTGCGTAGACCAGGTCCGAGACCGGCAGGATTTGCTGGATCGCGTCCGCCGTGCGCCTGGCATTAAAGTGCGCGGACACGTCATCATCGCCTGGGTGCGCTTTCCCTCGCCTCCGCGATCGCTCCACGGGGAACTACGGCCCCCCTCGCGGGCGGACAGCCCGCGTCTAGTCTGTCTGGAACATATTTGGTAACTCGCCGTTTTTCTCGGCGTCGTAGTGCCTTCGGAGC